>AWOL01S0004390.1:99387-115367 GCA_000715115.1 Nicotiana otophora
CGAATAAGAAGTCGACAGATTCTTATGAGTAATATCAACCCTGTCAATCAACAACCTAGATAAATCAATTAGTCATTTTAAGTCAAGAACGCAACACGATTGTGAGTTAACCCGTAACCCTGGAATATCCTTCTCTACTGATTGTTATCCGAAATTGCTTAACTGTTTTAGCTGATAACTAGTTATTTCATTACTTTATAATTTTTAGGTATTAAATTAGTAAATTATCTATTTTGTGAGAAATCTTTTGAATCAATAAGGCATTTGAGTTAGAATCGGTCGAAAGTTAATCATAGGTCTTCGTGGGAGCGATACTCTACTCATTACTTTATTACTTGACGACAACGTATACTTGCGTGAGTGTGCGTTTGGACCCCAACAATGAGCAGGTAATTGTTTGATCGACATTGGCGTATAATTCACATCAATGATAACGTGAGAGTTAGCGGCCACTTCACTTTTCTTTTTCTGGGCCAAATGATAAATCACTAGTTCTACATATGTTGGTCGTCAGCCAAGACCAGCTCACATTCATTAAACTAGCTGGTTTTGCGCAGTCCAACCCACTTCCGCTTATCATACATCCATAAACCATTCAATTTATAACTGATAACTATGGCATGTGAACATATCGATCCAACATTTCCTATTTATTACGTAAGGAAACATCTGGTACTACTTTTCAAAGCACATTTGTCAAAAGAAGTTCCATTGAAGCACATAACCAACCTGCTTAACGGGATATTAAATGGCAAGGAAAACATAAAGACAGGCTAGCATCAACCCAAGAACTAGAATGATAAGGAATGTACCTGATCATAGTTAAGTTCCTCAGCAGAATTATCTATAGCAGCAATAGTTCCCACAGGTTGATCGCGGAAATTAACAATAGAATGCCTCAAAGCTTCCCAAGCTTCACCTATTATAGGATGCGGCTCAAAGCCAAACGTTGATCTAGTTGTGTGTATGCCAGACCACCTTCCTGGTGAATACACTCCAACCTAGACAAATCATCCTCGATTTCAAACAAGGATGGAACAGCTTCGACATGTCTTGCATTTCCATTTTGAGACACATCCGCAGTGCTAGGCATCTTTGGACACTTTCAAAAGTCCCCAAGATATTACACAACAAGAAAATATTGAATCCAAAGATCTGCATATCACCAACGAAATAAGTAAACTTTTAAGACTACTACCTAACAGGAGCTTCACAATCGCGATGTAAAGAGCAATTAATGTCTCTGAGACTAGGAATATATTGAATTAAAATGTGCAACAGATAACAGAAAACATCAACTCGGCATCAACATTCTGCTAATTTTTGCTATAGCCTACAAACGATATTCCCGAGAAGCTAGGTCAACTGAACAAAACTAGAGCAAGTTCATTATACATAATTGGAGTAATTAGTCATAATCATTAGCTTAATCAGACAATCAACTCAAACTACTGTTAGATCTTTTTTCCTTTATCAATTTATTTATGTTTTTCCTATATTGTTCATATTTTGATCATTATGAAGTCAATCAAGCAACTTACTCAAGCCGGCCGAGACAAACGCCTAACTGAAATTCTCAAAATCTTAATTAATGCAAATTTAACTTGCAGAAACTATAAAACTATCGAAATAAACAGAAAATGAAAATAAGGAACATAGAATGAACAGTAAATGGGGAACACGGCTGAAGTACTCAAAACGATCGGCCGGGTCGTTATACTTCCGCTCTTGGAACTGCCTCAAGACTGTCAGATTGCACTTTTCAAGGTCTTTCAGTTAGAATTGTCGCTCAAGAGTGAGCGATCTCACTGGCCACCACCACAGAAACTTGTGAAGGTAGCCAGACTGACGAATCGGTCCTCCAAGACCTCTTTCTTCTTCGACCGCTCAAGGCCGGCAACTGTAGTATATCCCCCTCGGCCATCATCCGGAATATCATCAATTGTAGCCGTTGGTGCCTCAGGGACAGGTGTAAAGGAGGGCTCAGAAGCCTGACTGGCACTCTCCGAACCCTCGTAGGTGCTATGTGATGTGGATGGCTCATCCCGGAGTTGATATCTCCCTGGTGGCTTTGATTGGATAGTTGGCTGCTCTTGAACTGAGTTGCCCTATGATGCTTCCCTAGATGGGGCATAAGAACTGGATTCTGAGGGCTCCACATTTCTTGACCAGGTGTAGCCTTATTTGTGATTATATTTTGGAGGGCGAGGGGTAAGTTACTTTTGCTTCGGCCTCTGGAAGGTTCACCCCTCCCCTTTGAAGTATCTCCTCGACCTCGAGATCTAATCATTTTCTGTAACAAGCAACAACATGTGTCAGTTGTAATTCAAGTGTAACATACAAGAACACACCAGAGAGATGGTGAACACACAGTGTAAAACATGCTTGCATGGTAGGGAAATACGGTCCGCACAATTGTAAGTGCAGCCGCAGGCAAGGCATTGCGGACCGCACAATTTGATCTTGCGGTCGCAGAACTGAATCTGCGGTCCACACAATTATTAGTGCGACCGCAAACTTGGAGTGTGGTCCACACTTTTATCATTGCATCCACAGCTCAGATACCTTAAAATGCCAACTCTCTGATGACATATAGTGGGCTGTTTTGTGGCCGCAATCACTTTTCTGCGGTCGCGATGAGATTTTTGCGGTCCGCACAATTTTCATCGCGGCCGCAGAATCAGTCTTGACTAATGTACCCTAATCTCAGCTTCTGCGGACCACACAATTTCTTATGCAACCACATATTTCAAAACATTTACGAGCAGAGTTCTAGGGTTAACAAGTTTTTCACAAATTTGACATGGTGTTAACATTTAAGCATGAAAATCAATACACCCATTCCCTTTAGAGCAATTACCAGTTGACCCACTATAGTTTAAACCCCACATGGTTGTAAAATTGAATTCTACTGACAAATGGCCTAAACCTAACTAACAAATTGTAAATTAAACTACAAATTAAAAACTTCTACAAGTAATTGAGGCATACCAGATATGAAGTAGTGAAAATGAATGATCACATATGTTCATTGTGTGTGGCAGATGATTTCAATATTTTAGATTTGTGAGTGCTCAGAAAGGGAAAAAAATGAACACTAGCCCTAAGTCTACTATTTATACTGGACGGTCTGACTAAGAGACAAAGGGATGTGTGTGGCTGCAGAATTCCTACTGCGGTCCCCACTCTATTACATGGAGCTCAAAAGCCCTTATTGATCTGCGGTCCGCAGAATTTGCAGTGCGACCGCAGATTTTTGTTGTTGACCGCAGATTTTAATGAGTGCAGCCGCAAAATTCCTACTGCGGTCCGCACTCTGTTACCTGGGCTCAAAAGCCCTTGCTGATCTGCGGTCCGAAGAATTTGCAGTGCAACCACAGATATTTGTTACGGGCCTCAGATTTTGATGTGCAGCCGCACTTTGGCCATTTCTCTGCCAAACCAACTTCAGAGAGTTTGCATTTTTCCCTTTCAATTTGTGCGGTCTGCACTGTAATTGTCCAGCCGCAATTTCTTTTTGTTGTAGGAATCACAATTGTGCGGTCTGCACTTCTTTCCATACTTAGCCAATTTTCTGGACACAGTTCCTGTAAAGTACATTCATCCCTGCAACACACTTCAAATTCAGTTAGCACAAAAATAACGCCTATCTACAAAAGAAGAAAAGAAAAGAAAAAGAAACATAGGTTACCTCCCAAGAAGCGCCTGATTTAACGTCGCGGCACGACGCAGATTACCATCATTTGAAATAAATAATTGCCACCACGTGGCCATCATCAACCTTTCTCAAATAGTGCTTCACCCTGTGACCATTGACTCGGAATACCTCATCATTTTTGTTCTTCAAGTCCAAAGCACCAAAAGGTGTCACACCCATAATTTCAAAGGGACCAATCCACTTAGATTTCAGCTTTCCGGGAAACATCTTCAACCGTGAGTTGAACAACAAAACAAGATCGCCCACCTGGAACTCCTTGTTCCGAATGTATTTGTGATGAAGGTACTTCATCTTCTCTTTGTACAAGGACGAACTTGCATATGCATGGTACCAGAACTCATCCAATTCATTCAAATATGTAACTCGCAAGTTAGCGGCTGCATCCCAATCAAGATTCAACTTCTTTAAAGCCCACATGACTTTGTGCTCAAGTTCTACCAGAAGATGACAAGAGTTTCCAAACACCAACCGGTATGGAGACATCCCAATAGGAGTTTTGAAAGCAGTCTGATAAGCCTATAGTGCATCATCAAGCTTCTTTGACCAATCCGTCCGGTTAGCATTCACTGTTTTGGACAAGCTACTCTTTATCTCCCGGTTGAAAACTTCCACTTGACCGCTAGCTTGTGGATGATAGGGAGTCGTAACTTTATGAGTGACACTATACTTGCCAAGCATAGTGTCAAAAGCCTTGTTGCAAAAATGCGACCCCCCATCGCTTATGATAGCCAGCGGAGTACCAAATCTTGTGATGATTTTCTTCTTTAAGAATGCCACCACACTTCTCGCTTCATTGTTGGGTAGAGCAATGGCCTCAACCCATTTAAACACATAATCAACCGCGACCAAGATGTAGGTGTTTCCACAAGAACTCAAAAAGGACCCATGAAGTCAATACCACACACATCAAAGATATCAATCTCCAAAATGGTAGTGAGAGACATTTTATTCTTATTCGAGATTCCATCGGCCCGTTGGCATTTATCACATCTTTTAACCATATCACTTGCATCTTTGTAAAGAGTGGGCCAATAAAAACCGCAACTTAGCACTTTGGTCGTCGTTCTTGCTTCGCCATGGTGACCACCATAAGGCGAAGATTGGCAAGCCTCAAGAATAACATTTTGCTCTTCGTCCGGTACACATCTTCTAATTACCCCATCTGTACAAATCCGAAAAAGATATGGCTCATCCCAATAATAATCTTGACAATCTCGTTTGACCTTCTTCCTTTGATTTGAATAGAAATCATCCGGGATGATTCCACACACAAGGAAGTTTGCTAGATCCGCGAACCATGGAACCTCCTTCATTGAAATATTCAAGAGTTGTTCGTCGGGGAAGGAGTCATTGATTTCAAGGCCATCATGCGGCCTCCCCTCCTCCTCCAAACGAGACAAGCGGTCTGCCACTTGATTTTCACTCCCTTTTCGATCTTGGATGTCAATATCATACTCTTGCAACAATAGCACCCATCTCATCAACCGAGCTTTTGAATCTTTCTCGCTCATAAGATAGCAAAGTGCTGCATGATCCGTATGAACAATAACCTTTGCACCCATCAAGTGTGGGGGGAACTTCTCTATTGCAAACACAATGGAAATGATCTCTTTCTTTGTAATGGTATTATTGACTTGGGCATCATTCAAGGTCTTACTAGCACAGTAGACCGGATGAAAAACCTTGTTGATGCGTTGCCCCAAAACTGCTCCAACCGCTACATCACTAGCATCACACATGAGCTCAAAAGGAATACTCCAATTAGGAGCGGTGATAATGGGAGTGGTTGTCAATTTAAACTTTAGCAATTCAAAGGCTCTCATGCAATCATCATTGAAGTGAAACTTAGCATCTTTCTCTAAAAGCTTGCACAATGGGTTCACCACTTTAGAAAACTCCTTTATGAAG
Organism: Nicotiana otophora; assembly: GCA_000715115.1. Classification (NCBI taxonomy): domain Eukaryota; kingdom Viridiplantae; phylum Streptophyta; class Magnoliopsida; order Solanales; family Solanaceae; genus Nicotiana; species Nicotiana otophora. Next base: position 105,014 of record AWOL01S0004390.1, read on the forward strand.
CGCCGTTAGAACCCCGTGTGACCCAAGAAACTTCGCACGCCTTTCACCGAAGTTGGAGGTGGAAGTTTACAAATCACCTCTATATTCGCCTTGTCGACCTCTATGTCATTCTTTGAAATTTTGTGGCCAAGGACAATGCCTTCCTCGACCATGAAATGGCATTTCTCCCAATTCAACACCAAGTTCATTTCTTCACACCTTGCCAATACTCTATCTAAATTTTCCAAACAATCATCAAAGGAATCCCCGACTACCGAAAAGTCATCCATGAAGACTTCAAGTTAGTCCTCTACCATATCCATAAATATCGCCATCATACACCTTTGAAAAGTCGTCGGTGCATTGCATAAGCCAAATGGAATCCGCTTGAAAGCGAAAGTGCCATAGGGACATGTGAAAGTTATTTTCTCTTGATATTCTAGGGAAATAAGGATTTGGTTGTAGCCTGAATATACATCTAGAAAGCAATAGAAAGCATAGCCGGCCAACCTATCAAGCATTTGATCAAGAAAGGGAAGTGGAAAATGGTTTTTCATCGTGACTTTGTTTAGTTTGCGATAGTCCATACACACTCTCCACCCGGTCACCGTTCTTGTGGGAATCAACTCGTTCTTGTTATTGGTGACCATTGTTATTCCCCCAGTCTTTGGGACACATTGCACCGGAGAAGTCCACGAACTGTCGGAAATGGGGTAGACAACCCCGACATCTAACCACTTGATGATCTCTATTTTTACCATATCTTGCATGGCTTCATTGAGTCTACTTTGATGTTTAATGGATGGTTTGGCATCTTCCTCCAAGTTAATCTTGTGCATGCAAAATGCGGGGCTTATCCCTCGAATATCTGCCAAAGTCCACCCAATAGCTTTCTTCCTCTTGTGTAGCACCGTTAATGTAGATTCAACCTGCACGTTAGTCAAACAAGAGAAAAGAATAACAGGTAAAGTAGAACAAGGGACAAGATATTCATACCTAAGATGTGGAGGAAATGGCTTCAACTCCAAGGTAGGAGGCTCTTCAATTGAAGGCTTAGTAGGAGTTTTCCTATTTTCAAGATCCAAGGAAAGTTTTCGGGGTGCATAGTTGTACGACCCCATTTCTTGTAAAGAATTCACATTCCATGAAGCCATCCATCTCGTCATCATCAAAGTTGAGCAAGACGGTCTCCAACATATCACCCACTTTAATCGTGGCACTTGTATTATCAATAATCACATCAGTCACCAAGTCCACGAAAGAACACACTTCATTGTTATTCGGTTGCCGCATAGATTTGCATACGTGGAACACCACCTTTACATCACCCACCCGGAAAGTGAGTTCTCCGGATTCCACATCAACAAAAGCCTTCCCCGTAGCAAGGAAAGGTTTTCCAAGAATAATTAGAACCTCATAGTCCACGTCACAATCAAGAATAACAAAATCCATCGGGAGAATGAACTTATCAACACGAACCAATACATCTTCAATCACTCCCAACGGTCTCTTCATTGTACGATCGGCCATTTATAATCACATAGATGTGGGTCTTGGTTGCCCAATTCCCAGGGTCTTGAAAACCAAATAGAGCATCAAATTGATACTCGCCCCAAAATCACAAAGAGCTTTGGCAAACTTGGCACTTCCAATGGTACAAGGGATTGTGAAAGCATCGGGATATTCCAATTTAGGATCCATCGAATGCATAATTGCACTCACTTGATGAGTGACTTTGATAGTTTCAAAATTCATCGACCGCTTCTTTGTCACCAAATCCTTCATAAACTTTGCATAACCGGGCATTTGCTCCAAGGATTCAACTAATGGCATATTTATCGAGAGATTCTTCATCATGTCAATGAACTTTTTAAATTTGTTCTCGCCATTTTTCTTGGCTAGCCTTTGAGGACATAGAGGAGGTGTCTTAGGCAATGGTGCCTTAGCCTTTTGCACTACCGGTTCCGGTATGTTAATAACATGATCCCTAGACGGGTTCACTTTCTCTTGAGTCTCTTCCACCCTGTCATCAATATCAATCCACACTTCATCATTTGTTTGCACCATATTGTTCGGTATATCTTCTTCTTCTACCACTTGTTCATCATCTACAAGTTGTCTTTGACTTGAGGTGGGTGCATTCCCACCTCTTCCACTTCTTGTAGTAACGGCTATGGCATGCCCCGTATTGTTCCCACCCTTTTAGTTTACCACTATGTCACTTGGTAGTGTCCCCTTAGGACGAGAATTTAAAGCTTGAGAGATTTGTCCTATTTGCACTTCTAAGTTACGGATCGAGGTGTTGTGTGAAGCAAGTTGAGCATCAGAATCAGCGTTCTTCTCCATCATTTGCTTGAACATGTTCTCAATATGGCCCATTGCATTGTTGGAAGAACTAGGACCATGGGAAGAATAAGGAGGTAGGTTGCTCGGTTGTTGATACATCGGGGGCCTTTGAACTGCCTTGATTGTTGCCTCCCCAATTTCCTTGGTTATTGTTGTTATGCCAATTCCCTTGATTATTGCTTCTAATCCAATTGACTTGATTGTTGTTGTTATTCCAATTGCTTTGATTGTTTACACCACTCCAATTACCTTGGTTGTGAGAATTCTAATTGCCTTAATTATTTTGAGGTCTCCACTGTTGTTGGTTAGGGCCTTGGTAGTTGTTTCCTTTCCCATGAATGTTGGTCACATATTGGACCTCCTCTTCTTGGTCATTTTAAGATTCATCTTGATCAAATCCACTATCATCTTGCACAAAATTGTCCACTCTTTGTTGCACTTATGGACTTCTTGTTCTTTGCTTGTTCACCATCATACCTACTCCCTCCATTGCATTGACTTGCCTCGGGTTTTTCACTTGTTGAAGTTGAACCTTTGCCAATTGGTTCATGGTGGTAGTCAACTCGGCTATGGCTTGTCCATAATCATGCAACTCTTTATGAAGGAGAATCATATTGGAGTCACCTTCTGGAACATTATCTTGAGATTGCCACACCGATGAAGTATCCGCCATATCATCCAAGATATCACACGCCTCTGCATAAAGCGTAGTCATGAAGTTCCCACCGGCAAGTTGATTCACTATACATTAGTTGGTTGTATTGATCCCCCGATAGAAAGTTTGTTGAATAATATTTTCCGTCATATCATTGTTGGGGCACTCTATCACCATTGTTATATACCTCTCCCATATCTCATGCAGTGGTTCATTGGACTCTTGCTTGAATGTTAGAACTTCATCCCGAAGAATAGCCATGTGCCGGGGAGAGAAGTACTTAGAAATAAATTTCTCTGCTAATTCATTCCAAGTATGAATGGAATGATTTGGCAAATGTTCCAACCAATCTAAATCTTTTCCCGTAGAGAGAAGGGGAAAAGGTTCATATTTCATCGACCAATCCTTCCTAATTCACATCTTTGTTGAAAGAATTTCTTTTGTAATTCCTTGCATAAGGATTCAGAAAATACCGGATCGCCACCTACACAAGCAAATTGTTTATAAAACTCCAAAATGACATAGCCTTAGCCTCAAAGCATCCTCAGAAATATTTGTTTGTTTACTCCCACAACACGTATCTACGAACCCCTTCAAGTGTTTGTATGCATTTTGACCCGGTGCACCGGTGAAGAACCCTCGTTGCTTGAACAAAGTGAGCATCACGTTGGTTATTTGAAAGTTGCCCGCCCTAATACGGGGAGGGACTATAGCACTTGCATACCCTTCATTCGGCAATACCCGGTGTAGAGCCGCTCGTGGTAGAGGTGGGAGTGGAGCGGGTACAATGTCATGAGGCAGTCGTCCTAGTATATTTACTTGAGGTTCAAGAGGGACCTTATCCATTTGATCATCCTCAATGTCCACATCCCCCAAAGATAAGTTTCCGAGCTCATTGTTTGCCATGATTGCACCTACAATTTCTCAACACGTTAGTAACATGAAAGGAAAATAAGATATTCCCCAAAACACACCTAAATATATAGCTAAAACCGTTTTTAGCTCCCCGGCAACGACGCCAAAAATTGATCTCGTCCAATTTCATACCTCAATTCAAGGTTATGAAACGGTCGAATACAATGATAGTACCTTACAAGAGTCGGGATCGATTTCCACAGGGAGCTATATATGGGAGTTAGGAGTATATATTGTAGTATGTGAATTTGACTATCTCAATTTACACTTCCACAAATTGGAGTTGTTTTTAAGTCTAATTTAAAACTAGGAGTGCAAGTTGAGAAATAAAACTAAGAAATTGTTTTTGCTGTTTTTTTAACTTCTGTAAAAAGCCTAGGGCTATGACCATCGCCTAGGTGTTTGCCTAATGGGATATAAACCTTAATGCTTGTTTTATTGATTGGGGTGTATTATAGCTATCAACACTCAATTACCCACTCAATACCTCTCGGTCAGAAAGTAATTTTACCCATTTTGGCTTTCTCAAGTCCAAATGGGTATTGCACAAAATGGTTGATAAAAGCTCAAGTCGGGTTATTACTATCTCTAGGTTGAACCCTTTAATTGGGATTATCAAACTCTCGATTGACCCAATTTTTTGTTAGCCAAGTTTTCCTAGACTAAGTCTCTCTTTCTCAAGTAGAGACCAAGTCAAATAGGCATGAACTAATGTTTGCAACCATTAATTCCATAAATTAAAGCATGAACAAGGCTAAATAATAAACACCCAATTATAAACAAGTATTAAATTAAATACCCATAAGGTTTAAACACTAGTGTTGGGTCACAACCCTAGTGAAAATCTAGCTACTCATGCTTGAAATTGAAGAAAAAGAAGAAGAAATGATAATTAAACTCATATTGCAAGATTAAAATGATAAAATCTATGTTCAAATAGCTCAAAATATGAAAAACTACTAAAAGAAGTAAAGAGAAACGGCTACTGTAGTTGTTGATGTTAAACATTGACCTACAATTGTGAAACTCGTCTATTTATACAAAGCTGAAAATTTCGGACAACAATACCCTTCGGGAGGTCCGGCCGTACAATTCCATGTGCGGTCCACATATTTCTTCAAGTTGTAGGAATTGGAGGTCTGTGACCGCATAATTCCGATCTGCGACCGCGAGGCCTTCTTTCTACGGTCCGCAGAATTGTAATGTAGTCACATCTTGCTCTTCTACGGCTGCGTAGCACTTTTTCTACGGCCGGCACAATTCTTGTGCGGACCGCACTTCTGGGAGACTTGGAATGCACATTCTCTGAACTTTTGTTCCTAGCCATTTTTTGCGGCGGCACAATTCATGTGCAGACCGCACTTTGCACAAAGATTTGCTGCACTTTTCTTCATCATGTGCGGCCGCAGATGATATTCTGAAGTGTGCACTTCTGATCTTTTGTGTCTTTTATGGCCTTGAGTTTAGATTACTCCTTTTTGAGTTGGATTTCATCTCGGGAGTCTATCTTCCAATATTCCTGCAATTTAGCACATTTTCTTAGTTTTCGGGAAGGCGCAAATAAGTAGTTAAAATCCCCACTTATCATGTCGCAAAAACAGTTAGATAACAACCTTGTCACGACCCAAATTTCTCCTCCTATGACGTCGTGATGGCACCTAGTCTCTACGACTAGGTAAGCCTAACATATGCGGAATAATGAAATGGAAACATAACTTTAACAACTAACTGTTCAAAAATACACAGCAATCCCAAAACCCGGAACATCGTGAATCACAAACTACAGAAGGAAAAATCTAATGCCTTTATTTATCAGAGTCTAACAAAGGAAATATATAGAAGATAATGGACATGAGAAAGTGTAGAAGGGGACTCCGAGGTCTGCGGACGCGGCAGATATACCTTGAAGTCTCCAAAGTTGTCCCGGCTCAGTGGTAGTGCAGCTGATAAAGAGCACCGGGATCTGCACCCAAAACATATGTGCAAAGGAGTAGCATGAGTACACCACAATCGGTACCCAGTAAGTACTAAGCCTAACCTCGGTAGAGTAGTGACGAGATCAGGTCCAGGCCCTACAGGAATATGATAGTAAGGCAAGGCAAGAATGAAATATCGAAGTAAAATAAAGACTGAAATTTAACAAGAAGGAAATTCATAGAAGGTAACAGCCCAATACAAAGAAATATAACAGGGGATCTCCGAAGATTCCGTCTCGTAGTCCTAAAGTAAATATGCAGTACAGGGGGATCTCCCGAAATACCATTTCGTAGTCCCAAATTAAATATGCAAAACAGGGAAATCTCCCGAAATACCGTTCCGTAGTCCCAAAGTAAATATGCAAGATAGGGAGATCTCCCGCAATACCGTTCCGTAGTCCCAAAGTAAATATGCAGTACATGGGGATCTCCCAGAATAGCGTTCTGTAGTCCCAAAGTAAATATGCAGCTAAACAATAGATTCAATAGTCACGGCACGAAATTCTACAGTTCAACTTAAGTACTAGTTAAGAAAACACTGGTAAATTCACTAAACATGCTGCACGTAGTTCAAGTAAACAGTTAAGGAAAGTAGACATGCTATTCTAATCTAGCAGGATACTACACATGCTGATGAAACTCAAATAAGAAAGAAATCAGATTATTACTTAGTAAAAAAATTGGGTTTTTACACAATTAGCCTGTGTACGTACTCGTCACCTCATGTACACGACGCTCATATATCAAAAATAATATAAATCCTACGGGGAGTTTCCCTCACATAAGGTTAGGCAAGTCACTTACCTCGAACCAAGCTCAATCAATCGGTCAAAATGCCTTCCCCACGAATATCCGGTTTTGAATGGCCCAAATCTAGCCAAAAGTAATTACATATCATAGATACAACCATAATAGACTCATCTAATTAATGAAATCAATACTTTAAAAATAAATTCCGAAATTCACCCTAAAAAGTCGATCCAGGCCCACGTCTCGGAATCGGGTAAAAGCCATAAAATCCGAAAGCCCATTCACTCACAAGTCTAACCATATCAAATTTACTAAAATCCCACACCAAATGGTTCTTATAATCCACAAATCAAACTTTCCAAATTCCTAGCCTTAAACTCCCAAATTCCACCTTAAATATACACTAACTAGGTGGAAAAATAGATGGGGAAGCAAGATTATTGATCCAAAATAAGCACAAGGGACTTACCTCAAGAAATGCCTCGAAAATGCTCTCAAATATCGCCCTAAACCGAGTTTGCAAAGTCCAAAATGACAAAAATCACGAAACCCTTCGGTTTTAAACACTACCCAGGCATTTCCGCATTTGCGGAGCCCGGGCTCGCACCTGTACACCCGCGTGTGCGAAAATGTGGGCGCACCTGCAACCTCTACTAATCTCCAAGCGGCTAATACCCTCGCTAGTGCGATCATACCAGCAAAAGACCAAACTTCAGAAATATCTTAACTTCCATTCCAAGTCCGTTAACCACCCGAAACTCACCCGAGGCCCCCGGGACCTCAACGAAATATACCATCCAATCCTAAAATACCATACGAACTTAGTCGAGCCCTCAAACCACATCAAACAATGCTAAAATCACAAATCATTTTTCGATTCAAACTTAAAGAACTTGAAATTTCCAAATTCAACAACCGATGCCAAAACCAACCAAATCACGTCTGATTGACCCCAAATTTTGCACACAAGTCATATTCAACATCACGGACCTACTCCAACATCCAGAATCGGAATCTGACCCTGATATCAAAAAGTCCACTACCGGTCAAAATCTCCAAAAATTCGACTTTCGCCATTTCAAGCCTAAATAAGCTACGGACCTCCAAAACACAATCCGGACACGCCCCTAAACCCAAAATTTCCTAACGGAGCTAACGGAACCGACGAAATTCCATTCCGGAGTAGTCTTCACACAGTTCCGACTATGGTCCAAATCCTAAGGCTTAAACCTCCATTTAGGGATTAAGTGTCCCAAAACACTCCGAAACCAAAACACAAAACCTCTCGACAAGTCACCTAAGCAGAAAAAGGTACGGGGGAAACACTAAATAAGGTATCGGGGCTATTACTCTCAAAGAGACCGGCCGGGTCGTTATATCCTCCCCCACTTAAAAAAATCGTTCGTCCTCGAACGAGCATAGAGACATACCTGAAGTGGTGAAAAGATGAGGATAACGGCTGCGCATATCCTGCTCGGTCTCCCAAGTCGCCTCCCCGACCGGCTGCTCCCTCCACTGAACCTTCACAGAAGCAATATTCTTTGACCTTAGCTTTCTGACATGCCTATCTAAAATAGCCACTAGCTCCTTAACATAAGATAGATCCTTGGTTAACTAGACTAAGCTGAAATCTAATACATGAGCCAGATCATCGTGATACTTTCGGAGCATCGAAATATGAAATACTGGATGAACTTCTGCTAGGCTGGGAGGTAAGGCAAGCTCATAAGCAACCTCCCCAACACTACGCAACACCTCAAAAGGACCAATGATCCTTGGGCTCATCTTGCCCTTCATTCCGAACCTCATAACGCCCTTCATGGGCGAAACCCGGAGCAAGACCCGCTCCCCAACCATGAATGCAATATCGCAAACCTTCCGATCTGCATAACTCTTCTATCTGGACTGGGCTATGCGAAGTCTATCCTGAATCACCTTAACCTTCTCCAAGGCATCCTGAACCAAGTCCGTACCTAATAATTTGGCCTCGCTCGGCTCGAACCAACCCACTGGGGACCGACAACGCCTACCATACAAAGCCTCATACGGTGCCATCTGGATGCTGGACTGATAACTATTGTTGTAAGCAAACTCTGTAAGTGGCAAGAAATGGTCCCAAGCACCCCCAAAATCTATCACACAAACGCGGAGCATATCCTCCAGTATTTGAATAGCGCGCTCGGACTGTTCGTCCATCTGAGGGAGAAATGATGTGCTCAACTCCACTCTAGTACCCAACTCCTATTGTACGGCTCTCCAGAATCATGATGTAAATTGCGTATCCCGGTCAGAGATGATAGATACCGTTATGCCATGAAGCCTGACGATCTCGCAGATATAAATTCGAGCCAACTGCTCGGAAGAATATGTAGTCATCACAGGAATGGAATGAGCCAACTTGGTCAGCCTATCCATAATCACCCAAACTGCATCAAACCTCCACTGAGTCCGTGGGAGTCCAATAACAAAATCCAAAGTGATCCGCTCCCATTTTCACTCTGGAATCTCTAACTTCTGAAGCAACCCACCTGGCCGCCGATGCTCATACTTCACCTGCTGGCAATTTATACATCGGGTCATATACTCTACTATATCTTTCTTTATCCTTATTCACCAGTAATGCTGCCTCAAGTCATGATACATCTTTGCGGCACCCGGATGAACAGAGTATTGCAAACTGTGAGCCTCCTGGAGAATCAACTTACGCAAACCATCTACATTGGGCACACATAGCCTGCCCTGCATCCTCAATGCACCATCATCTCCAATAGTGACCTCATTAGCATCACCGTGCTGGACCGTGTCCTTAAGGACAAGTAGATGGGGGTCACCATACTGACACTCCCTGATACGATCATAAAGCGAAGACCGAGAGACCACACAAGCCAATACTCGACTCGGCTCAGAAATATCCAATCTCACAAACTGGTTGTCTAAGGCCTGAACATCCAATGCCAATGGCCTCTCTATTGGTGGTAGATATGCTAAACTCCCCAAACTCTCTATCCGGCGACTCAAAGCATCGACCACCACATTGGCCTTCCCAGGGTGGTACAAAATGGTGATGTCATAATCCTTAAGCAGCTCCAACCACCTCCTCTGACGCAAATTAAGATCCTTCTGCTTGAACAGATGCTGCAAACTCCAGTGATCGGTGTAAATCTCACAAGGAACACCGTACAAATAATGCCGCCAAATCTTCAAGGCATGAACAATTGCTGCTAACTCAAGGTCATGGACAGGATAGTTCTTTTCGTGCACCTTCAACTGTCTGGACACGTAGGCAATCACCCTACCGTCCTGCATCAATACCGTGCCGAGACCAATCCGCGATGCATCATAATATACAGTATAAGACCCTGAACTTGTAAGCAATACTAATACTGGGACTGTAGTCAAAGCTGTTTTGAGCTTCTTAAAACTCTCCTCACACTCCTCTGTCCACCTGAACGGAGCATCCTTCTAGGTCAGCCTGGTCATAGGTGCTGCAATAGATGAGAATCCCTATACAAAGCGATGATAATACCCCGCCAAACCAAGAAAACTCCGGATCTCTGTAGCTGAGAACGGTCTGGGCCAACTCTGCACTGTTTCAATCTTCTTCGGATCCACCTAGATCCCCTCACTCGATACTATATGACCCAAGAATGCCACTGAGTCTAGCCAAAACTCACACTTTGAAAATTTTGCATATAACTTCTTTTCTCTCAAGGTATGAACTGCAGTCCTCAGG
>AWOL01S0004391.1:0-10904 GCA_000715115.1 Nicotiana otophora
CCTATACAAAGCGATGATAATACCCCGCCAAACCAAGAAAACTCCGGATCTCTGTAGCTGAGAACGGTCTGGGCCAACTCTGCACTGTTTCAATCTTCTTCGGATCCACCTAGATCCCCTCACTCGATACTATATGACCCAAGAATGCCACTGAGTCTAGCCAAAACTCACACTTTGAAAATTTTGCATATAACTTCTTTTCTCTCAAGGTATGAACTGCAGTCCTCAGGTGTTGCTCATGATCTTCCCGAGTCCGAGAGTACACCAGAATGTCGTCAATAAACACAATGATGAATGAGTAAAGATAAGGCCAGAACACACTGTGCATCAAATGCATAAAAGCTGTTTGGGCATTGGTCAGCCCAAAAGACATAACAAGAAACACATAGTGATCTGGTCCTGAAAGCAGTCTTCGGAATATCTGGCTCCCGAATCTTCAACTGATGATATCCTGAATGTAAGTCAATATTGGAAAATACTCTGGCACCTTGTAATTGATCAAATAAGTCATCAATACGAGGTAATGGATACTTATTCTTCACCGTGACTTTGTTCAACTGGCGGTAATCAATACACATCCGCATATAACCATCCTTCTTCTTCACAAATAAGACAGGAGCACCCCAAGGTGACACATTGGGCCGAATGAAGCCCTTATCAAGCAACTCATATAACTGCTCCTTCAACTCCTTCAATTCAGGAGGAGCCATACGATATGGAAGAATAGAGATGGGATGAGTGCCCGACAACAAATCAATGCCAAAATCAATATCTCTGTCGGGCGACATTCCCGGAAGATCAGCTGGAAACACATCTGGAAAGTCCCTCACTACTGGAACTGACTTGACTGTAGGGGTATCAATACTGACATCTCTCACATAAGCTAGATACGTGTCACACCCCTTCTCAACCATTCGTTGAGCTCTAAGAAATAAAATAACTCTGCTGGGAGTATACTCTAAGGTACATCTCCACTCTAATCGCGGTAAACCTGGCATAGCCAGCATCACGGTTTTAGCGTGACAATCAAGAATAGAATAATGGGCGACAACCAGTCCATGCCCAAAATAATATCAAAGTCCACCATGTTGAGAAATAATAAATCCGCTCTGGTCTCAAAACCACTAAGAGCAATCAAACACGACTGATACGTGCAGTCCACAACAAGAGAATCTCCCGCAGGAGTAGACACATAAATAGGGGAACTCAAAGAATCCCGTGATACACCCAAATACGGGGTAAAATAAGAGGACACATAAGCAAATGTAGAGCCTGGGTCAAATAATAGCGACGCATCTCTATGACAGACCGGAACAATAGTTGTAATGACATAATCATAAGCGACTGCCTCTATACGAGCAGGAAGGGCATAATATTTGCCCTGGCCTCTCCCTCTAGGGCGACCTCTACCTCCCCGACCTCCACCTCGAGCTGGCTGAGCAGGTGGGGTGGCAGCTGGTGCTGTAATCATAGCCTGAGGACCCGGTGGAGCACGTTGTGGCTGAGAAGTCTGTGGAGGTGCACCCCTCATAAATATGGGGCATTCCCTCACCATATGGCGAGTGTCGCCACACTCAAAACAAGCTCTGGGAGGGCGTGGCTGTTATGGCTGGCTCGGGCCAGATCTGCTGGACTGGCCACTAGGAACACCGCGTGCAGGAGGCACACTAGGTACTGGCGGTGCATAATAAGGCTCCTGGGGTCTAGAAGGAGCTGGAAAACCCCTGGCGACTAGAAGAGATAAATGAACGGGGTGACTCACATAACCCTTACCATGGCGAGTGTCTGGGACACGAGCTCCAGAATAATAACCAGTCTCTCGAGACCTCTTGGCCTCCCTCTCCTCTCTATCCTGGGCAAGCATGCCCTCTAATCTCCTGGCGATACTCACAACCTGCTGATAAGAAATATCCATCTCCAACTCCCTGGCCATACTAATCCGGATAATGGGGTGGAGTCCCTCAATAAACCGTCGAACCCTCTCTCGAACTGTGGCAACCAAGGTCGGTGCATGTCGGGCCAAATCACTGAAACGGAGTGCATACTCTGACACAGTCATAGATCCCTGGCGCAGCTGCTCAAACTCCGCGCACCATGAGTCCCTGAGGCTCTGCGGGACATACTCTCTCAAACATATTTCCGAGAACTGAGTCCATATAAGTGAAACTGCCTCATCCGGACTACTCAGCTCTTAAGCACGCCACCACTGATAGGCTGCTCCTCTAAGCTAGAATGTAGTAAAAGAAACCCTGCTCGTCTCCGCTACGCCCATAGTACGGAGAATACGATGACACTCATCCTAAAACCCTTGAGCATCATCTGTATCTAATCCGCTAAAGGTAGGTGGTGGTACTTCTTGTACCTCTCAAGTTTGAGCTACTCCACCTCAGAAGTTGGTGCCCTAACCTCGGGCTGAGTTGGAGCTACCGGCTGCGTTGATACAATCTCTGGAACCTGATCGACCTGAACCCGCTGCTCTGGAGTACCGGCGACGGGAGTTTGTGCTCCTTCCCCGGCCTGAGATATGGCAGGAGAAAGTGGAATCAATACAGCTTGATCTAAGGTGCTGAACATGCTCAGAAACTGGGCTAGAGTCTCCTGGAGGGCTGGTGCAAAAACAGGTACCTCAGTTGTCTGCCCTCCAGTTGGAGCTATGGGGGGCTCCTCTGTAGCAGCTCGTGCGGGTGCTCTGGATGCACCACGTGGACGTCCTCGGCCTGTACCCCGGCCCCGGCCTCTCGCAGCTCTAGCAGGGGGCGCGTGTGCCTGGTCATCAGATCCGCTTGTACGTGTCCTCACCATCTGTGAGAGAATAGAATACATAAGTTTAGAATTTTTAGAAGTCAACAATTTTCGCACGATAAGGAAACAAAGAGTGAAATTTTCCTAACAGTTCCATAGCCTCCCGAAGATAAGTACAAACATCTCTGTACGATCTTCGAGACTCTAATAAACCGACATGTGACTCACAACACCTATGAACCTAGAGCTCTGATACCAACTTGTCACGATCCAAATTTCCCCTCTGTATGACGTCGTGACGGCACCTAGTCTTTACGACTAGGTAAGCCTAACATATGCGAAATAATAAAATGGAAACATAACTTTAACAACTAACTGTTAAAAAATACACAGCAATCCCAAAACCCAGAACATCGTGAATCACAAACTACAAAATGAAAAATCTAGTGCCTCTATACATCAGAGTCTAACAAAGAAACAATACAGAAGATAATGGACATGAGAAAGAGTAGAAGGGGACTCCGAGGTTTGCGAACGCGACAGATATACCTTGAAGTCTCCAAAGCTATCCCGGCTCACTGGTAGTGCGGCTGATAAGGAGCACCTAAATCTGCACACGAATAACATGTGCAAAAGAGTAGCATGAGTACACCACAATCGGTACCCAATAAGTGCCAAGCCTAACCTCGGTAGAGTAGTGATGAGGTCAGGTCCGGGCCCTACTGGAATAAGATAATAAGGCAAGGCAAGAATGAAATATCGCAGTAAAATAAAGACTGAAATTTAACAAGAAGGAAATTCATAGAAGATGACAGCCCAATACAAAGAAATGCAACAGGGAATCTCCCGAGATATAGTCTCGTAGTCCCAAAGTAAATATGCAGTGCAGGGGAATCTCTCGGAATACCGTTCTGTAGTCCCAAAGTAAATATGGACTAAATATGCAGTACGGGGGGATATCCCGGAATACCGTTCTATAGTCCCAAAGTAAATATGCAAGATAGAAGGATCTCCAGAAATACAGTTTCGTAGTCCCAAAGTAAATATGCGGTACAGGGGGATCTCCCAGAATACCGTTCCGTAGTCCCAAAGTAAATATGCAACTAAACAATAGAATTCAATAGTCACGGCACGAAATTCTACAGTTCAACTTAAGTACCAGTTAAGGAAAGACAGGTAAATTCACTAAACATGTTGCACATAGTTCAAGTAAATAGTTAAGGCAAGTAGACATGCTATTCTAATCTAGCAGGATACTGTATACACATGCTGATGAAACTCAAATAAGAAAGAAATCAGGTTATTACTTAGTAGAAAAATCGGGATTTTACATAATTATCCCGTGTACGTACTCGTCACCTCACGTACACGGCGCTCATATATCAAAAACATTACAAATCCTACGGGGAGTTTTCCCCACACAAGATTAGGCAAGCCACTTACCTCGAACCAAGCTCAATCAATCGGTCAAAATGCCTTTCCCACGAATACCCGGTTCCGAATGGCCCAAATCTAGCCAAAAGTAATTACATATCATAAATACAACCATAATAGACTCATCTAATTAATGAAATTAATACTTTAATAAAAATTCCAAAATTCGTCCTAAAAAGTCGACCTGGGCCCATGTCTCAAAATCAGGTAAAGTCATAAAATCCGAAAGCCCATTCACTCACGAGTCTAACAATATCAAATTTACTAAAATCCGACACCAAATGGTCCTTCAAATCCACAAATCAAACTTTCCAAATCCCTAGCCTTAAACTCCCAAATTCCACCTTAAATACACACTAACTAGGTGGGAAAATAGATGGGGAAGTAAGATTATTGATCAAAAATAAGCACAAGGGACTTACCTTGAAAATGCTCTCAAATATCGCCCTAAACCAAGTTTGCAAAGTCCAAAATGACAAAAATCACGAAACCCTTCAGTTTTAAACACTGCCCAGGCATTTTCGCATTTGCGGAGCCCGGGCTCGCACCTGCGCACCCGCTTGTGCGAAAATGTGGGCGCACCTGCGAAAACGACTAACCTTGGCTGCCTCCGCTTCTGCGACCCTTGGTCTGCATCTGCGTTATCGCAGGTGCGGAGAAGCCATCGCACCTGCGACGTCTGCTGATCTCCACCCCTTCCGCACCTGCGCCCAACCTACCGCACATGCGGCCTCGCACCTTCGGCTAATATCCTCGCAAGTGCGATCATACCAGCAAAAGACCAAACTTCAGAAATTTCTCAACTTCCATTCCAAGTCCGTTAACCACCTGAAACACACCCGAGGCCCCCGAAACCTCAACCAAACATACCAACCAATCCTAAAATACCATACAAACTTAGTCAAGCCCTTAAACCACATCAAACAATGCTAAAATCACAAAATCATCCTCCGATTCAAACTTAAAGAACTTGAAATTTCCAAATTCAACAACTGATGCCGAAACCAACCAAACCACATCCGATTGACCCCAAATTTTACACACAAGTTATATTTAATATTACAGACCTACTTCAACTTTAGGAATCGAATTCCGACCCCGATATCAAAAAGTCCACTACCGGTCAAAAGCTACAAAAATTCGACTTTCGCTTTTTCAAGCCTAAATAAGCTACGTACCTCCAAAATACAATCCGAACACGTCCCTAAACCCAAAATCACCTAACGGAGCTAACAGAACAGACAGAATTCCATTCCGTAGTTGTCTTCATACAGTTTCAACTACGGTCCAAATCCTAAGGCTTAAACCTCCATTTAGGGACTAAGTGTCCCAAAACACTCTGAAACCAAAAAATAAAACCTCTTGGCAAGTCACCTAAGCAGAAAAAGGTACGGGGGAAACAGTAAATAGGGTATCGCGGTTGTTACTCTTAAAACGACCGGCCGGGTCATTACAAAACCCCATGAAGAATATATGGATAAATCTGAAGGCTTTGAAACCTTTGTACAAGAAGCTCAATAAAGAAGAATTTAGCTGCATCTCACAGAAGATTGACATCATTAAACAACAGTTGAAACTTGTACAAAAATAAATAGCTCAGCACTATACAGATGAACAAGTGATAGAAGATAAAGATACAACTCAAGCCATGGAAAATGGTTTTTAATAGAGGAAGGTGTGATGAGACAAAAATCTAGAATTAGATGGATCAAATTAGGTGATTCCAACACCAAGTTATTCATAGCAGTAATCAAGGAGAGAACAGTCAGGAAACAAATAATGGAACTCAATACACTAGCAGAAAATAAGATCACTGATCCAAAGGCTATAAAAGATGAAATCATCATCTTTTACAGAAGCCTAATGGGGACCTTAGCCAAGTAGCTACCTTCTATAAACAGGTTGATCATGCTTAAAGGACCAAAGTTAACTCATAAACAACAACTGGCATTGTTTGAAGTTGTTACCACTATTGAGATTTATGGCAGCCTATATTCGATTGGTGATGACAATGAACCTGAAGTTGATGGGTACAATAATGTCTTTTTCAAAACGACCTGGCACATAATCAGGGAAGGGGTAAACCGGGTTGTTTAGCATTCTTCACAACAGGAAAGCTATGAAGAGCTCTTAATTGCACTTCACTCACATTGATCCCCAAGTCTGAGAATCCTCTCATAGTTAAAGAATATAGACCAATTGCCTTCTG
This sequence comes from Nicotiana otophora, assembly GCA_000715115.1. NCBI lineage: Eukaryota > Viridiplantae > Streptophyta > Magnoliopsida > Solanales > Solanaceae > Nicotiana > Nicotiana otophora. The sequence goes on from AWOL01S0004391.1 coordinate 6,386, forward strand.
CACTGTTCTATACAAAATTATCTCAAAAGTCTTAGCATAAAGATTACAAAAGGTGATGCCTGACATTATTTGTGAAGCACAAGCAGGCTTCATACCATGGAGGAAAATAGCAACATCATCTTGGCTCATGAGCTAGTCCAGGATTATACTAGGAAACATGTGTCTCCTAGGTGTATGATCAAGATTGATCTTCAGAAAGCTTATGAAACAGTTGAATGGTGCTATCTGGAACAGGTTTTGGAGGAATTGGTTTTCCCTAGGAAATTCATTGATGTGATTATGGAATGCCTTAAAACAGTGAACTACTCTATCTTGATCAATGTTGAGCCAACTGAACCATTTGCTGTTGTAAGGAGCCTGAGATAAGGACATGTCCCCTTTCCTTTTTGAAATAGCAATGGAGTATCTTAGCAGGCAATTGGATAATTTTAAAGATGAGAAGGCCTTCAGATATCACCCCAAATGTGCTAAGCTGGGGATTACACATCTGTCCTTTGCAAATGACCTCTTACTCTTTGCTCATGGATATGTGAGGGTCTGTACATCACCCTCAAAAGTGTTTTCATCAATTTTTCGTTGCCTCATGTTTACAAGCTAATCTAGGCAAAAGTTCATTATAATGTGAAGGGTGATACATGAAGAAAGGATAAAATTTTACAACTGTTGGGATACACCTATAGGAACTACCATTCAAATATTTGGGTATACCTCTGTCAACTAAGAAGCTGACTACAACACAATGGCAACCTCTTATTCAGAAGATAGTCAAAATAATCTCCTCATGGACTGGTAGAAAATTGTCATATGCTGGGAGGATTCAACAGGTCAATCAGTCATATTTGGAATTCAAGCCTACTGGTCTCAACTCTTCATGATCCCTGCCAAGGTATTGGATATCATTGATACATATTGTCACAGTTATATTTGGTCAGGTGTCAACACTATAAATAAGAAGGCTCTAGTTGCCTGGGAAAATGATTTCTCCCCTATGTCTATAGGTGGACTCAACCTTATGAACCTACGGCTATGGAATAGAGCAGTAGTAGTGAAAACTTGTTGGGACTTAGCACATAAAACTGACAGGTTATGAATCCGATGGATCAATAGCTATTACATTAAGGGGCGTCAGTTTGCTAGTATGAAGGTGCCACAATGTGCATGTTGGATGGTTAGGAAGTTTTTTTATGCTAGAACTACCATGATGCAACTACTCGATCAATCTACATCAGGGAAAAGCTTGATTAAGCAGACCTATTTGCAGGTACTAGGAGACCCATCAAGAATACCATGGAAATGCCTAATGTTCTCCAATGATTCTAGACCCAGAGCACGATTTACTATGTGGCTTCACTTGCATGAAAAACTACTCACTGTGGATAGACTAGTAAAATGGTGACTCAATGTGGAACTAAAGTGTACCCTATGCAAGAACACAATGAGACAAATGAACACCTCTTTGTCCAATGTAGACTCTCAAGGAAGATATGGGACAGGGTTCTGTTATAGGGAAAGAAGAAGACAACTTTTCCAACTGTATGGATCCAATATCAACAGTGGACTATTGAGAATGCCAAGGGGAAATCAATAGCTGCCTAGGTTTTCAAGCTGCTATATACTGAAACAATGCTAGCTATTTGGATAGAAAGGAGCCAAAGGATCTTTGAGCAAAAGAGTAAAGATTGGATCACCATTGCAAAAGAGATAACATATTTGTGTTGTGCTAGATCATCTGTTAAAACTAGGAGTTATTTCCAGTCTTGTTTGTTTCAAATTCCCTAGGATGACAGATAGAGAAATAGATAGTTTTCTTGTTTTTAGATAGTTAGTTGAGTTAACTAACTATGGCTTTGTACAAATTTTCCTTGGTGATTAAGAAATTATTTAATTACCAAAACAAAAGTACTCCATATTTTTTCAACGAAGCTATGGCCTCCTTAACATGATGGCAAGCTGGTCAATAGTGATCACGTTCACATTAACACCGATCACCGGGTTCAAGGCCAATGAATTCCCAAGCTGAACCAACAATATCTTTGTTGATGAAAATAGCCCGCACGCGTATAGAAAAAAAAGAGGCAGTAATAGTACTTTTTTCCATGTATTAAGATTCTAAATATCATTAGGAAATATTGTTCAAAAGATTATCGGTTACACTCAAAAGATGGAGGAGATATTGTTTTTGATCATTAAAAGTTGGAGGGGTCAAGTAGAATTTACTCTTATTATAATTTTTTACAACACCAACAAGATCGTTAAATTTTGAAGGTTAAAAGAGGTTCACTAAGATAACTTTTAATGTATGTCTTTGATATGTAGAGTTGTCAACATTTCACCACTAAGGGGTGCGATAGAATGGTTAGAATTCCTTTATCCCTAACCAGAGATCTCAGGTTGAAGTTTTGAAAATGAAAAAATTCTTGGTAGAAAAAACTTTATCCTTTAGTGAGCTTATCTGGCACGAATTTGAATTATTCGGACTACTGAGTTGTGAATACATTAAACAAATAAAAATTATTAATATTGTTATGCTGTCACGATCCGGAATCCCAACCTCGGGGTCGTGATGGTGCCTAACATCCACTTGTTAGGCAAGCCGATGCGAGATAATTAAATAGTCAAATTTTAAAAGTTTAAACAAGGTGATGATAAATAACGAGAGATAGGAACTCAATCTAATACAACACTAGCATAAGTCATGTAATAATATTTACTCCCAAAAACACCACCAGATCTACCTCAAGTCTCCGTATGCAATAATCCGAGCTGACGCACCTCACGCACCGCTGGGACCAATACCCCAATCTGCACAAAAAGTACAGAAGTATAGTAGGAGTATAACCGACCCAATATACTCCGTAAGTGTCGAGCCTAACCTCGACGAGATAATGACGAGGCTATGACAGGACACTCACGTAATTAAACATGTACAAACATATGTAAAAAACATCAACAAAACAGATATTTAGCAATGTACAATTGGGAGATGACATGCGAAAGGGAAAAAGATACAATAACTATGACAGGTATGACATCACAAGATAGCCAAATAAATCATCAACCAATGAAGACAGATAAACATACGGTATAAAGATGGCACGACATCACCATTCGTGCTTTTACTCTCATCCTTACCATGAAATGATGACATAAGTAAAATAAAATGGCACGGCATCACCTTTCGTGCTTTTACTATCGATTTTCCCATGTAACAATGAATAACTGAGAATAATGACACGGCATCACCCTTCGTACTTTTACTCTCGATCTCACTATGTAACAATGAATAAAAGATATAGATGGCACGGCATCACCCTTCGTGCTTTAATTCTCTTCCTCAATTTGTATTAATCAATAAATGAGATAATGCAATGCCACGGCATCACCCTTCGTGCTTTAACACTCTCCATTACCATGTAGTAAAGATAATATAAATTCGGGAGATAAATAGCACGAAGAATGTGCTTTACGTCAAATATGATGCTAAGATACCAAACCTCAACTTCCAGAATACTCAACCATTACTAATTAAGTAATAATTACGGAAGGAATGATCAAATAAGTAATAATCTAATCTAAGCATAGATATCATAATTAAAAATGCAATAAATCATAAGGAAACAAGTTCCACATGCATGCTTTATCCCAACAACAACGCATAAATGCTCGCAACCTCATATATACGTTGTACCCACACGTTAATCACATAGCAAATAGGCAAACAAGTCATAATCCCTCAAGTCAAAGTTAATCATGACACTTACCTCGCTCCGCAATCAAATCAAAGTTCAACTGGGCCTTTCCTCTAAAATTCGCCTCCAAACTAATTAAATCTAACCAAATATCGTTTAAACAATTCAAAATAAGCTTTAGAAACTACCAATGAGTGAAAAAGATTCAATCTTTAATGATTTCGAAAAAAGTCAACAAAAGTTAACTCCGGGCCCGCCTGGTCAAAACCCGAGATTCGGACCAACACCCAATCACACATTCACCCCCGAGTCTGATTATGTAATTAGCTTCGAAATCTAACTTCAATTTGAGGTCTAAATCTCAATTTTACAAAACTCCCTCAATTCTACCCAAATCCCTAATTTTCTACCATGCAAGAGCATAAATTAAGGTTAAAAATTAATGGGTGTTGATGAAAATGGAAGAAAACGAGTTAAAGTACACTAACCTATGAAATGGTGATGAAACTTTCCTCCAGAATCGTCTCTAGACCGAGCTCTAATGTGAAGATAGTGAAAAATAAAGCAAACCCCGATTTTTAGAAGTTTAAATGACTGGGCGTCAGGTGTTCATTGCGTTCGCGAGACGCCTGAAGCGTTCGCGAAGAGCACTGCCCAGATGGCCATCGCGATCGCGAATAACTCTACGCGTTCGCGTAGGCTTAGCCTCCCCTAATCCTTCGCGTTCACGAGCCTGGGCTTGCGTTCGCGTAGAGTAATGTCCAATTCCCCAGTTTCACCCTCCTAACATTACGCGCTCGCGAAGGACATGTCACGTTCGCAGAGGGTAG
>AWOL01S0004400.1:0-20070 GCA_000715115.1 Nicotiana otophora
TGCTGCAGGTCCTGATAGACGGGTAGACATAGCTCCCCCACCACAGTAGGCTATCCAGTTCAGTGATTATTAGCGAGATCCCTTCTCCGGACTTGTCGTGGTCTTGGTATGCATTTTTGTTATAGACATTAGGGGTATGTCGGGGCCCTGTTCCGGCAATGTTGTAGCACTTATGTTCCTTTAGAGGCTCATAGACAGGTGTCAACTCATGTATGGTTTGGAATGCCTTGTCGGCTGATTTTTGTTGTATAGTCTTTCACGACAGCATGGTAGCTCGTACCTTATATATAGTTTCTTGACAGTCTTGTCGTCCCATTTTATGTATGTTCATGACATTATCTTTCATTGTTGGATGTTCATGATCCATGTCTACCATTTATATTGATTTTGTTGACCCTTAAAGATAATAAGGAAGGTTAGATAAAATGTACATTGGTGCTCGGCAAGTATGGCCCGGGTGCTAGTCATGACCCTCCAGTTGGGTCGTGACACCTTACAATTGTGGACTAGGGCTCGCATTTGCGGACCCTGACAGCCTTAAACATCATCGCATTTGCGAGAAAGGCTTCGCAAATGCGAACAGTATCCAATATTTGCTGCATTCGCAAATGCAATGGGGTAGTCGAAACATGTCTGAAACTCACCCGAGCCCTCAGGGCGCCAAACCAAACCATCACACAAGTCTAAAAGTATTATGCAAACTCGCTCGCGCGGTCAAAACACAAAAATAACATCTAAAACTACGCATCGAATACTAAAACGCATGAATTTCAAAAACATTTTCAAGAACTTCTAGAATTACAACTAAACGTCTGAATCAGAATAAATCAACTCCAAACGACACTAAAATTTGCATACAAGTTCTAAATACCATACCGAACCTATTTCACATCCCAAAATTAAATTCCGAGTTCGATAGCTAAATGTCAACCTACAGCCAAACCTTTCAACTTCAAATTACCAAATTTCGGCATATCAACATAAATAAACCTATGGACTTCCAAAATAAGTTTCGGATATACGCCCAAGTTCAAAATCATGATACGAAACTTCATAGCTATAAAAATATAATTCCAGGGTCGTTTTCACAAAAGTCAATGTTTGGTCAATATTTTCTAATTTAAATATCCAAGTCAAGAATCAAGGGTCCAAATCAACCCGAAAGCTTCTCGGAACGAAACTAACCAATCCAACAAGTCATAAACACACATGTATGAAGCATCAAAATAAAAACGGGATGCAATTACACAAAACGACCGATCATGTCATTACAGAGATATCAAAAGTATTAGTCTTCGATATTTGAACTGTTCATATAGTAAATACGAGTGTTAGAGACTCAAGAAATTACCGTAAAGATGGTTAATTCTGAAAGAAATTGAAAAATACACCATTGTAGACTTCGTGGTTAGTCTATCATATTTGTTAGGAGAGATATGATCCTAGTTGCAGTGATTGTGATAAGCTCATCAAGCACGCCTAATGCAGACTACATTACTTACACATCATATGATCCTATAAAGTGATATGTTAGAGATATTACGCAATAGCACGAGATGCCCATATCATCAACCGTGCTAAGAGTAATAGTATATAAAATATTTACGGATCTAGAATTTTGAGAAGAAGGGTGCACCACCAACAACGGAATTGAGACAAGTAACGAATGCATGATGCTAACAATATAATTGCAGCAATTGCTAAGCTAAGGTTTGAGAGTCGTAGGCGATGAGATAGGGAGTTTGACAAGAGATATTGGAGGATAATAATTTTCTTAACGAGTTTAGTGATTAATGACACAACAAACGTGAAAAAAAAATTCTCTATCTATTTAGAAGCCAGTTACCGATAATTATATGTAGCATAATACACCATTGATTTACAACCTCTTAAAGGCGTAAATGACAAATTAAAATAGATAAAAGTTCTTCACACGTAATGTGCTAGATCATATACAATCTAAATCTTTAATAAAAGGAAATAGCAAATTTGATAGAGAAAAAAAATAGAAAATAAAGAAATAAGAGGGAGTAATAGACGTAACTTTGAAAATGACAAAAAGAAAAGAAATAAGGAAGAATAACAGGTGGGAAAACCAAGAAAGAAGGGAAAGAGGTAAACTAAAATGAACATTCGTTTGTGAACACATATAATGGCCGTATCTAAATGTAACAATCACTTCTTTCTTTTAAGCAAAGTGCACCAACACACTTTTATTTTGATGGGTTCCCAAGCAGACATTAATTCAAAGTTTTAGCATATTAAGACTACAAACTCAAAGTTTGTGGAAGAAAGCATGGGGTCCTGTGAACCATACTTATAGGTGTAGATCTGCCCCAGCGCCGTCGTATGTAAAAGTATTATGTAGGGGCGTATGGGTATGTTCTAGCGCTGCTATACATAAGAGCGTTATGTAGGAGTGCTTAATATGTTCCAGCACGATGGAGGCATAATAGAGTATTTGTATCTAGCCCGACCACTAACCGGATGGATATTACATAGTTGCTTTTAACCGACTTCGTACATGATATTAGTTAGCAAATCGATAAATAGATATTGTCGTTTAAAGCACTATATGGTTGCAAGTGTCGTTAACCAGTTGGATGGTTTGAACCTGGTGAAGCACAACTATTGGATCCAAATTTGGTTTAGCAAGCCTTAGAGAAGGTTGCGTCGTATGTGGGGATGACTTCAAACAACAGAGAGCAGACAAAAGTCATATGCCAATAACGAGATTGTGATTTGGAGCTTATAATAACAAGTGTTCCAAAAGTTTTCCTTATGAGATTTATTTCGGAAAGTTGGTATGTTCATGACAAGAATCAGACAATTCAGCCCAAAAAAGTGGAACTAGATAAAATTTTGACATACAAGGAAGATCTCATATCTATTGTTAATAAATAAATTGGTAATTGAGGTAGAAGAAGGTTGCTACAATGAAAGTATTATGGTGCAACCATCCAACAGGAAGCTACGTGTGAGTCCGAAGTAGACATGCGAAGCAAGTACCCGCAGTTGTCAGGTATTCTTTCTAACCCGTTCGAGGATAAAAACTTGTTTAAGTGGATGAGAATGTAATGACTCATTTTTTATAATGTACATTTAAGTCATTAGTCAATAAAATAAAAATAAAATAAAAATAGAAAAGACAAATAAAATAAATAAAAGGGCCAAAGCCCAAAAAGTTAAATGCCGTAGGGCACAGATAGAAAAAGTTAAGAGATTCTTTGAAATCACAAAGAATCAAGAATTAGGGAGGAGAGAACGGAGCATTAAAGCTCTTGCAAGCAAACAAAAGGGAGAAACTTGCAAATACTCAGAAAGTTATCACCGTGAATTTCATATTCAGGTATTGAGATGTCCATTGATACATATTTTTATGTAGCAAATATACCTATGTCGTGGAATTGTAATGATGGCTCATTATTGAGCAAGATGTGATAATGAATAGGAGGCATAATGATTAAGTAATAATAAATAAATTAATATTTTTTTAGTGAAAAGTAGCTGGACATCAAATGTGAGTTCGTCCAGAATGTGTAGTTGGAATCTATTGAGAGTTTAATATAAATATTACATCTACAGTTTCGGATCTGTCTTTGAATTTAGATATATTTTGACTTTTACTCTGGTTATTATTATTACTGGAATCCGAGTACTAATCTAAAGGAATTTAATTGAATAACTAAGTTAGATGGTGATAATATTAATTTTTCTCCTTTGATTCATTGTTTAAGGTGTGAGATATTAAGATTTATCTCTAAGTTTAAAAGTTAAGGATATTGAGTTTGACCCATTAAGTGACATCGGTTATCAATATGTTGTATAGATTGAGGCCATTGAAGGCCGTTTGGTTGGTGCTCCAGGTGTTGCGAGGTTGGAAAACTAGTGGTTAGCGAGGTAAGTGAGAATTTAAGCTTTGACACTTGCTTTTTCAAAAATCCGTTTTGAAAATATGTTTTGTCTGCCTAGTCCATGTGTTGGGACAAGCGTGTGCTTGGCAGAATAGGTAGTCTTCGACTAACCGCAAATATATAATTTTATAAAAAATACTAAAATTATTTTATAAGTTATTTGATGGTGTGATACGGCTGTGAGCCATGATGTTGGGTTTAATGATGTGATACGGCTGTGAGCCATGATGTTGGGCATTGTGTATGCTTTTGTACATCACCGGGGTATTGTGTATGCTTCGTGGTATATATTTGGGGCATTGTGTATGCTTTAGTGGGCATTATGTATGCTCCGTCACATATTTGAGGCATTGTGGTGCCGTTGTAGACTCGTTGGGGTGTTGGTTAATATTCTTATTGCTGTTTTTGACTAGTCCTTAGTGTGTACTATGTTGAGATATGTGTACCTTGCTAGTTAATTTGTATTAATTTTGTTGATACATATATATTAGATTTTTTAAAATATATTTATTGTATTTATTATATTGTGATGGTTGTGTTGTGATTGTATTTTCTAACATTTGTTCCAGGGGTATTTAAAGTAGCGGGTCGAGGATCTTACTGGGTTATATTTACGTATAACTCATTCCTTACCTGCATTCCCATGCAGATTCTATTGCTGACGACGACACTAGTAGCAGACGATATCGCTAAGATTGATCTTATTGTTGAGGTACCCACCACATTATTCGTGGAGATTGTCAAAAGAAATTTTATTATTTATTTATATGATGTTCTTTATTTTGGAATTTACACACCCGACCTTGAGTCTTTTGTAATTCTCTTAGATGCTTTATGATCTTGTGTGAGATTTGAGCTTGAGTGTTTTTCTCCATTTTAGTTATTATTGTTCAAAGTTATTTATAAAATAATTTGGATCATTATTTAATTAGTGAAATGTTAGGAACTTGCATTTATCTCGTCTGAATTTTGTATAAGTGTTATGTGTATGGTATAAGCTGGTTTGCCTGGCGGGTAGTGCTAGCTGGGTGCCAGTCACGTCTAGGGAGTAGTTTGGCACGTGACACAATGCCCCTCACCTAAGCACGCGTATGCATATCATTGTGCCTTCGCTCACTGCTGGTATGTAAGACTCCGGAGGGAGGGATCCTGACCAAGCGCTAATCAAAATCCAACAAGGCCTGCTACGGCGTGCAGCCGGATCCAAATAACAATAAGCCAATAAGGCATGCTGCAGCGTGCAGCCCAATCCACAGTCACACTCTCTGCACGGCTCTAAGGCCCACCTCAGTCATCAACCTCTCAAGTCTCAAGGGCTCACAATCTCATATCACTCAGCCCAACCAGTACCACATATGGAAAATAAGAATGTGTGATATAACAATGAATACTGAATAGAGACTGAGATATGACATGCAATGAAGAATCATGACTGAGTGTATAACTTACAGTTAAATCAGATAGCTCAAAATAATAGAAATAGCCTTAGTAGGTCTCAACCAAATAAGCACATTGCCTAACATGATTTATAACATGAATCACAAATCAAATAATCAAAGAAGAAAGGAAAATACGGATACGACAATATATGATAGCAAAACAAGCCCGGTAATGTTACGACCCAAAATCCAACTAGTCGTGATGGCACCTAACCCAACCCGTTAGGTAAGACAATTATCAACAATCCAATTCAAATGAGATTTACTGAGAAATTAAATGATGAAATGACTAAACTGTTACACAACTTTCCCAAGGACTGGTAGTACAAATAATGAGCTTCTAAGATTTAGCGTTTACAATATTGGTATGAAATAAACACATCATCTGTTTGCAATATACATGAATAGATTGAAAATTTTATAGTTACCAAGAATAAGAGGAAGCTATGACGGGAACGCAGGTACATCTTAAATGCAAGCTCCCGCTATATACCGTAACATCAGCATCCAACATCTGCACGTAAGGTGCAGAAGTGTAGTATGAGTACAACCGACCCCATGTACTCAATCAGTAACAAACTTAACCTTAGGTTAGAAGTAGTGACGAGCTTGGATAACAGTTAGAGTATAAAACCAACGGCCAGGAAAACGCGTAATGATATAATGAAAACAGTACAAGTAATACTCAAAGATATGGTGCTCAGCTCGTTCAGCTCGTTCATAGTTACGTAAAATAGGCATACTTTTCAGGTATAACAGTAAGACCCAAATATTTCACTGAAATCATCAAAAGGTGAATATGTCAGAAAAACTATGATTTTTCCCAAAAACCATCAACAACAGATAAGATATTCCATTATCAGATGGTATGAGGAAAGTACATCTCTATGCCTCTATGTTAATGTGCATGTAAATTCTCAAATATCACAATACCGTACAACATGAGAAAATACATCTCTATGCCTATATGCCAAGTATGTATGTCAAGTGTAATGCACCAAAGTGATAAAATCACGTGATCATGCTCTCGGAGAAGTTAACCTCACTCAGCATGCTCAATCACTCAGTCCTCCCAATCACTCGGCACTCACACTCAGCACTCGGCACTCGTCACTCGCACTCAACACTCGGCACTCGCACTCAGCACTCGCACTCATCACTGCGCTCACTACTGGTATGTCAGACTCCAGAGAGGCGGATCCTTCGCAAACTCTAATATAACCCAATAATGGCATGAATAAATAAAGCTTGATACGACGTGCAACCCGATCCCATAAATAACACTCACAATCAGGCCCTCGGCCTTGCTTAGTCATCATCCTTTCCAGTCTCTCGGCCTCACAAATCTCATGCCAATCAGTCCAAACAATGATAACATGATGTGACAACAAATGATATCAGAGACTGAGATATGATATGCAAATGATGAATGTGACTGAGTACATAAATGCAATTTAAGCAAATAACTCAACAGCAGGAATGACCTCAGTAGGTCCCAACAAAATAAGCATATAGCCTACACATGGTTTCTAACATGGATCACAGCTTAATTACTCTAGCATGTAGAAATCTCATGGATAGAAACACGGTTAGGTAACTACACAATACCACATAATCAACCAAGTTGTCACGCCCCGATCTCGGGGAGCGCGACCGGTGCTCAACCGAGATAACCCGGCCGAGCAAGCATGTACAATGCCTTCTACCCAAACTCATTCGTGAATAAAAAGAAGATATATTTCATTAATTAGATAATGATAAGGTTGCATGAACAATCCAAATTTCATTACCGTTAGAACTTCATTCAAGATTTCCCAAATTATTACATTACACGTTCAAAGTTTAGAAGTGGAACACGTGATACAATTACAACATTACTAGTTTGACTTCCCAAAACAAAGGTACCACCCACGCCATGTCTACGGAGCCTCTAATAGATACAAAGAGTAGCATAATGGCGCCGGCAACAAGACTCCGATTATACCTCAAAACAATATACATAGTGGACAGAAGATATAAGATCCTGAAATAAAGTGGGGCTCACCAAGTCAGCTAAAGAGAGGGTGTACTACTATCACTGATCAATACCACCTACTTTGGAACCACCTACATCCAATAAAGATGCACCATCCCCGGCAAAGGGGACGTTAGTACATATGGAATAGTACTAGTATGTAAAACTAAGCACCCTCTCAATAGAATGACTAGCAGTAAAATGAGAGTGAAACATGAAATCAATGAGAGCCTCGAACAATATCAAGGTGTCGAGTTAGGAGAAAGATATATTTCAAGTAAGTTTCAATATTTTTAAGTTGGGATATCTGTAGTACTGATATACCATAGTGCTTTTAGCACGGAGTCCGATCTCACCCCTAGACATCTAATCATAACACCACCATATGTGCGGCATGGCGTCCGATCTCAGCCCGATCGGCTAATTCGTCTCACCACAATGTTGTGTGGGTTGAAATCACATCACATCTCGCTAGCAATAATATCATCCCATTTAAGGGGAAATATCTCAACACATCAATCTCATCCCATATAAAATGAAACAATCTCATCACATCAACACGGGGATTTACCCCTCAATCATTCCTGCACCGGCACGTGTAGTTTCAGGGTTAGGTTAATTTGACCTACCCTTCCTCGATGACTAAACGATACTCCCAAAGCATTTATTATTTAAAGGTTTTACAACTCATATCACAATCTTTCACACACCTTTCCATTTCATTGGCACTAGTGGCCATAATTGTAATATCATTCTTGGCATGCCGGCCGTATTTCATATTTCATACTCACCTCTATAACATTCAAGCGTTACCATGGATTATAATCAATAGGAGAATTTAAAATCAAAACTTTAAGTACACATATGAGCAAGCAAGATTCTTAAGCACATTGAGTTTCTCTTCCACAATTAGGCATACTAACTTGCAATTGAAACATGATTTTTAAATCATAACACCTTTGGAACATTGATCATACTAGATTACATTCTTGGAGGGAATCATGATATGATAGGAATATTTGGAGCACACTTTGGGTACATACATATTTCAACACAATGCTTATTTTAGAATAATCAAATCTATTAGGAAGGAATCGGAATACAAGACATAGGAAATTGGGCCAATCATAATCGCAACTTACTAGGAAATCATGGAAATCGATTCTAGAAGTTTAGCCAACATACCTTGCTCGAGCTTTCTTTGATTTACTGCAACGATTCGAAACTCCTAGCAACTTCAATCTAATTTAAGACACGACAAAATTTATCTATAATTAGGAATATTCTCTGGGGTTCAGCTCATTTGAGATTTTTATCAAGCACTAGGTGTGCATTAAGGCTTCAAGGTCCTCCTATGGTGGATTCCTTTACCATACAATCAATCCCCACTTCAATAGGCCATCCACAACTTCCCTACCATCTTTATTAGTACATGCATGCATAAATGACAACTCTTATTCTCAAAACCTTTTTCCCCCATTACCTATTCCCAACCCAAATTTTGAAATTGAAGGCTAGGGCTAGAATCCTACGTCTTGGATGAAGACCTTGTGAGTTATCCTTATGAATTCTTCCAGACATGAGCTAATATTGAGGAACAATATATTAGGAATTCCTCTTCTCACTTTAGACCACTTTTCTCTCTCTAAAATATCAGTTTGAACCTTCTAAAATGACCCCTAAAGTTGATTTATAAAAATAGGATCGGGTTTTAAAACAAGAAAATGCACTCTTCGAACTCAACTCTGCGATCGCTGAGTCCACCGCAAATCAGGTCTGCGGCCCGCAAAATGGACCGCATAAATGATCCCAAAAACGTGGATGGTCTGGTCTAGTCTGCGGCTAAGTTAGCAGCCTACATATCAATTGAGCGGCCACAGAATGGACCAAAGAATCTCCCTCCGGAAATCTTCATTTTGGTTTTGTGACGGATGTGCGGCCCGCAAAACGATTATGCAGTCGCATAGTTGACCGCAAAATAAACTTCAAAATTTTCCCATTTCTATAATTCACTCTGCGGCAGATCTGCGGTCCACAGATCATTTTTGCGGTCGCATAATGGACGACAAAAATGCCTTGTTCAGCAACAATTGTTTTCTTCAACTCCCCAACGCTCTGTTTAACCCAAAAAGTCTGTACTTTGGCACCACGAAACCCCGGGTTTCAGGTTAAATTTTATGGGGCCTTACACGAGTCATAATTCACATGATGTATGCCTAAATGCCCGTCACCTAGCATGTGCGTCACCTCAACACGAAACACATAACACATATATTCATGGGTTAATACCCTCAAAACCATGTTTAGAAGTGTAACTTACCTCGAACAAGCCGAATCCTTTACCGAGCAAGCCGAACAATACTCTAGAAACACTATCCCGCGCGTACTGACCTCTAAACTGCTCAAAACTAGCCAAAGTAACTCAAGCACATCAAATAATGTATAAGGAAACAATCCCAAATGTAAAGGTCGAATTTTTACACATTTACTCAAAGTCAACCAAATAGTCAAACCCGGGCCCGCACCTTGGAACCCGACAAAACTTACGAAATCCGACACCTCAAATACCTTAGCCTACGCCATAAGTAAATTGATGAAAGCTCGGAAATGAGATGTTACATCCCGCATTTTTGTATGTTAAAATTTCGTCGTAAGTTAATCGACTTAAGTTTGGGAATGAAATTATTTTGAGATTATAAGTATTATGTTATTTCAAATAAGTGATGAGTAAATTCGTGAAGGTGAAAGGGTAAGTAAATTGAAGAAAATAAATTTCGTCGAAGTTTGACATTTTGGAATAAAATACGGTCCGAGCCATAATACCCAGTATGTATGGACTAATGCCATACAAGGTACCCCATGATCGCGATAGAAGGGTACATAAAGTGTGTTAAAAGTGAGTAGTATTTTAAGTAATTTGAGATAATTCTTAATTATGTGAATAATTGGGTAATTAAAGATTTTTAAGTGGGAGATTAACTTGTAAATTGAATTTTATGGATAATTAATTAATTGAGAATCTTGGATAATTACTAGGGGACAACCTCCACGTGGAAGTATGGAAATTATGGCAGCAAATTGCCAACTAATCTCATGCCTAAGGAGGTGGTGGCACAAAATAATCAAGCATGGATATTGGGCTCATCGCTGCTGGACCAAATATTGTGAAAAAATACATTTTCCAATGATGGAAGTTTGATGCGTGAATTTATGCATCAAAAGGATTCCAGCAATGTTAGTGATTCTTCCAAGTCAAAATTATAAGGAATCTTTCAATCAAAACCAGATCCTCCAGTGTCCAAGAATGCAAGTGAAGATGCAACAACCATCAAACCAGCTTTAACTTCAAATAAGTTAGCTGCAAAAGTGCTGCAGCTTCGCATGAAAGGGTTGCATGACGAAGAATACAAAGTGTTGATTCAAGACGTGTATTAGAGGGATTGTCAAGAGAATCAACTCGGGTATGTTAAGGCTATCCCTTCTTTCTTTTGGTATGATCCATACGATACAAACAAAACGAGCAAATGCACTACTTCCATAAATGACTCTATTCATAGAAATGCTAGTGATGCTTATGTTCTTGATTCCCCATATGTCCTATTATTCTATCATCTGTTCATGGGTCTCAAAAAATACCTAAGTTGATAAAGTTTATTTCATGATATTAATCAAAGGCATAATGGTCTTATGACATTCCGAAAGATTTATTGACGTACTTCTCATGCTTGAATTCATTTATATATGTACATTGACCCATGACCAGATGGCATTATATACACGTATATATGTATATATATATATATATATATATATATATGTATATGGGATATGGGAAAAGGTTACGGCATTTTATACGTACCACCACCTGATCAGCTGGTATACGTTGATGATTTGCCCACAGTGGCCGAGATGATATGATTGGATAACCTCAGAGGCTTGATGATGTTATGAACGCATATACCTAAGCATGGTATGATATTTATACGCATATGCATGACATTGTAAATATTAATGATTCACAGAGTTGTTTAGACTTACATGTTGAGTCTTTTACTACATGTTTCTCTCATGTCTATTATTTACTAATTTTCATTCCTTAAATACTTCGTACGTTATTTGTATTGACATCTCTTTTAACTAGGGACGCTGCGTTTCATGCCCACAGGTCCCGATAGACAGGTTGAGAGTCATCCAAGTAGGCTATCAGCTCAGCGGAAGGTGTTGGTGCGCTCCATTTGCTCCGGAGTTTCTATTTGGTCAGTATGTTTAGGACATGTGTTTATTGGTATGGAGGGGCTCTGTCCCAAACTTTATGATAATTATGTATTCTTAGAGGCTTGTAGACAGATGTCATGTATATGAAAGATTGTATGGCCTTGTTGGACTATATTTTAAGTATATAATGGATCACATTGGTATTATAGGCCCGTATGTCACAAGTATGAGTTTCTATATCAGGTTGGGTCATTCTATGTCGGGTATTCCCCCATATTTACTCTGTTTATCTCATGACGCCCCTTCTGCCCACTTACCTATGATGATGTAATAAGAAAGATAAATTATGTTGGTACTCGGTTGAGTAAGGCACTGGGTGCCCATCGCGGCCCGTCGGTTTGGGTCGTGACAAAAGTGGTATCATAGGGAGTCTACAAGCCGTGTCTAGTAGAGTTTTATTTATAGGTGTGTTGTGCACCACACTTATAAGCAGGAGGTTACAGGGCATTTAGGATGGTCATTCTTTCTTTTTACTCTAGATCGTGTGTTAGAGCTCTGTTGTAAGAACTCAATTTCTTAAACTCTATCTTATTCATAATACAAAGATGCCTACATCTAGAAAGATGGTTGGTAAGGGATTGAATACGGTTGTGGAAGAGGTGAGTCAGAGGAACTCAATTTTGTGTCATGCTTATGATGAGTAAATGTAAGGTCTTCAGCAGATCATGTGTGTACTAAGATGTGTAAGCTTCTTGATAAGGATCCTTAAGGCAAGAATATCTATCCACCCTTATGGTCAAAGGCAATGAGAGATGCAGAAGATAGATACAAATTTCAACAAATAAAAGAAGCAAGATGAAAAAGGGTACGAGGTACCCAGCTAATGAAGATTATTAGTATTTACAATTCAGGTAGAGGAATATAAGCCTTTTGAATTACATTTAACAATAACAGAGGTATGTACAATTGGCCACACCCATCTCATTTATGCCCTATGGGGTCTAACATAAGTAGTATAACGGAAGACAGGATATCAGGATCTAGCTAGGGTTAGGGTAACCCAAAAATAGTGGATGGATTGTTAGCGTTAGCTGACGTTTTCGAAGGATATTGCAAATGTGCTAATAGATCTCCTTGTGAGACACCTAGATGGTTCACTCTAAAATAGTACTCTCACGCCCCAAAACTGAGGAGCGCAATAGGCACTAAACCATGTGAACCCGGCCGAGCAAGCCTATTTAGATTTCCTTCTACCCAAATTCATTCATGAATAATGAGAATATATATGTTTTCATTAATCAACAAATAAAGTGATCATGTCTGCAATACTAATTTCTTACCATCAGTTACATTATTTTAATTCCAAACACATTTTTCATAATCTGAAGTGGAAATAGTAATTCAAGCACATCACACGAGTTTGACTTCCCCAGCACCATTATACAACCCACACTATGTCTACGGAGCCTCTATAGAGAAAGATGAGTACAATGATAATGCCGACAACAAGGCCCCGACTATACCTCAAACAAAATACACAAAGAACAAAAGATGCATGACCCCGGGATGAAGTGGGGCTCACCAAGTCAGCTGGGAAGAAGGTGTACTGCTATCACTGATCAATATCTAATGCTATTGAACCACATGCATCCATTTAAAGATGCAGCGCCCTCGGCAAAAGGGACGTTAGTACCGTCGAATAGTACTAATTGAGCTTCTTTAAACTCTAAAACGTTCCGGAATTCTTAGCAACTTCAATCTATTTTAGAAATATAACAAATTGAATCAAAATTAGGAAGATGATCATGGTTCTAGGTAATTTGAGCATTTTATCAAACACTAGGTGTACACAAGGTTTCAAGGTCCTTTTATGGAGGATTCCATCATCCCACAACCCAATCTTTACCATGCTTAGTTCAACAATCTTCCTACACCCCTTGATATCACATGCATGTAAAATAATCAACTCTCATGCCCAAACATTATCTTGGTAATTACCCATTTTCACATGATTTCAAAATTAGGGTTTAGGGTGTAGAATCTTACCTCTAGGATGAAGACCTAGTGAGCTTGCCTTCTTAATCTTCCAAAACTTGAGCAAGAATTGAAGAACAATTATTGAAGAANTAATCAACTCTCATGCCCAAACATTATCTTGGTAATTACCCATTTTCACATGATTTCAAAATTAGGGTTTAGGGTGTAGAATCTTACCTCTAGGATGAAGACCTAGTGAGCTTGCCTTCTTAATCTTCCAATTATTGAAGAACGCCTTCTTACTCTAGGGCACTCTCTCTCACTCTAAAATATCAGATTATATATCAAAAATAGCCCAAAACGTGTATTTAACGAAGTAGGGTCGGGTTTTAAAAACCAAAAAATGATGCTCCGGAACAGGTTCTGCGGTCGCATATGCAACCGCATAATGGTTATGTGGTCCGCATATCGGTCGCATAATTTGTGTCCAAAATGAGCAAAAATCTGCCTGAGTCTACGGTCCGCATAACTGTTCTGCGGTCGCATAGTACACCGCATAAAAGTTATGTGGTCGCATAGTTGACCGCATAATTGCTTCCAACTGACCCAATTAACTCCCTCACTCTGCGGCCATTATACGGTCCGCAGAGTGATTCTACGGTCGCATAATGGACCGCAGAAATGCACTTTTCAGCCAAACAATTTTCCTTTACTTTCCGGTGCATTGTTCAACCCAAAACAATATTTTCGACACCATGAAATATTACTTTCTTTTGCAAAATTATACGGGTCCTTACATTATCCCTTACTTAGGATCATTCGTCGTCGAATGAGGGTCAAAATCTGTTATTAGTATCTTATGCAACTCAGTTTTTCATATCACACACCAGCAGCCCCAAATTTGACTAACTCCCTAAATTTTCAAACATTTCGCCAGAGTTTCTTTTGTAATTAGGCCTATCCACCTGTCACAGAGCCCCAGAAACACATCCTAACAACATATACATATTCCAACAACATAACATAATACAAACAACACCAACTGTGGTCTCATCAGCAATTATTTCCAGAAAAGAACACCCTAAACGCCAATTGTTCAAATGATACAAAATTCATAAAAAGTAAGTCTTATAAATATTTTTTTCCAAGATCACAACTTTATAAATACATGGTCATTCAAACAAATAAGGATACGTTTTCTTCATTTCTTCCTCAGCCTCCCAAGTAGCCTCTTCAACCTGTTGGTTTCGTCATAACACTTTCACGGAGGCAATTTCTTTATTTGTCAATTTCCGGACTTGCCGATCAATAATAGAAACCGGAATCTCTTCGTAAGTCAATTTATCATTTACCTCAATAGTAGGCTAACATGAGTGGACTACAAAATAGTCCACTAAAAGTCAAATAAATCGAACTCGCGGCTTCCGATCACCATCCCGTGAGTTCTAAATATTAGAAAATGAATTTATCAACCTTCCTTGATATATAAAAGCTTAAATACAGAAATTAGATGTTTTCCTAACTATGAAGTACCTTCCAAAACTCAAACTACAAAGAAAAAGAGAGGTGATATAGCGATACTTACGTCGTAGGGATCGTTCTAATGTTATCGATTCTCGATTTCGTGCCCGGGATGTTGATATCCTTTGAAACCCTAAAAGAGAGCTTATGGATATATTTATGGATGTTATTAGGTCGTGTTCTATGGTAAAACTAAGATAAACACGGCCAAATACCTATATATATAAAGTTTGGAAAAGTTAAAGAGGTGCTAGCTTGGCACCCTCTCATTGGCCCATCTTCTGATGCTTATAACTTTTTATCCGGATGTCGTATGAATGAACGATTAAGAGCATTGGAAACTACATTCCAAGACCTTCAATTTGGTATATAATATGTCCCAAAAGAAACCCCATATAGCACACGAAATATATTGCTCAAAAAACTCTGTTACAAGTACCATATACGTACCTAAAGTTGTTATGTCTCAATCCTATCCTCCTCCGGAAGCGGAAACAAGTGAGGATACCTAGAATTCATGTCTTCTTCAGCTTCCCAAGTCATCTCCTCCACATTCTTGTTCCTCCAAAGTACTTTAACTGAAGCTACGTCCTTAGTTCTCAATCTCCGAACTTATCTATCTAGTATAGCAATGGGAGCTTCCTCATATGATAGCTTCTCTGTGACTTGAACATCGTTAACTGGAACGACTCTAGAAGGATATCCAATACACTTGCGGAGCATAGACACATGAAAAACTAGATGTACTGACACCAAGTTGGAAGGCAAGTCTAACTTATATGCTACCTGGCCTACTCTGTATACGATCTTATAAGGTCCAATGTACTGAGGGCTAAGCATTCCTTTCTTACTGAATCTCATAACGCCTTTCATCGGTGATACCTTTAGGAATACCCAGTCGTCTACCTGAAGCTCCAAGTCTCGTCGTCGATTATCTGCATAGGACTTCTGACGACTCTGAGCTGCTAATATCCTTTCCCTTATAAGCTTAATCTTCTCAATTGCCTGTTGTATCAACTCTTGTCCTACTAACTTAGTTTCCTCAATCTCGAACCATGCAATAGGTGACCTATACTTCCGTCCATAAAAAGCTTCATATAGAGCCATCTAGATGCTTGAATGATAGTTATTATTATATGCGAACTCAATAAGTGGATGATAATCATCCCAACTACCCCTGAAGTCCATCACACAAGCCCGTAGCATATCCTCTAGTATCTGAATAGTACACTCTGCCTGACCATCTGTCTGGGGATGAAATGTTATACTAAGACTTACTTGAGTCCCCAATCCTCTTTGGAAGGACCTCCAGAAATTAGCGGTAAACTGAGCATCTCTGTCTGAGATAATAGATATAGGGACACCATGAAGTCGTATTATCTCCTTAATGTAAAGCCTTTCATAATCCTCTGCTGAATACGTAGTCCTGACAGGCAAAAAATGGGTTGATTTTGTAAGTCTATCAACAATAACCCATATAGAATCGAACTTACGCTGGGTACAAGGTAAGCCTATGATGAAATCCATATTAATCACTTCCCATTTCCAAGTCGGAATCTCTATAGCCTGCAAATATCCATCGGGTTTCTGATGCTCAATCTTAACCTGCTGACAATTAGGGCACTGGGCAACAAACTCTGCTATATCCTTCTTCATTCCGTCCCACCAGTATATTCCCCCAATATCATGATACATCTTCGTTGCTCCTTTTATGAATCGAATAAATAGAATAGTGAGCTTCTCCCATAACCTGCTGGCAACCTTGCCACATTAGGAACACGTAATCGACCTCGATATTTGAGGACTCCATCTCCTGTAATCTCAAATAGTGTATTCTCCTTTTGAGGGGATGTATCTCTATAATGAGCTAGCATAGGATCTTCATACTAGCGTTCCTTCACTTCAGTTACTAAATAGGATATTATCGTGTCCTAAATAGTAACTCTGGTATCACCTGTCCAGTAATCGAACTCCAAGACTAGCTAGCTGATGAATCTCATGGGCTATCCCACTCTTCTCTAGCTGTAAATATGACAGGCTACCCATAGAGCTATGGCTGAGGGCGTCGGCTACTACATTCGCCTTCCCCGGATGGTATAAAATATCAACGTCATAGTCTTTCAGTATTTCCAACCATCTCCTTTGGCGTAAATCCAATTCCTTTTGCTTGAAGATATATTGAAGGCTCTTATGATCCATATAGATATCAACATGAATGCCATACAAATAGTGCCTCCACATCTGTAGTGCATGAATTACCGCAGCTAACTCTAAATCGTGGGTCGGATAATTCTTCTCGTGCTTTCTTAGTTGTCTTTAAACATAAGCAATTACTTTTCATGGTCGTTCTACCACTTGTTGCATGAATACATGGCTTATCTCATTGCCCACAAATACTAGAATTTCTTGTAACTCATATGATCTCAAATATCATCTTTTGATTCTTTTTTCTTCCCGTTCATTAGCCACGATAGGTGCCACTTTCTTATGGAGTGCATCCAATGTTGTTGTGAGACTGTTGTTACAAGACAATTTCTTCTTTATGCCACTATGCTTAAGCTGAAGCCTTCTTCTTTATTCCCTCAGCTAGTCTTTCTTTGTAGTACTTAAGAGAGACCCTTTGACTCCTGTAAAGCTGCAAGCTTATTACATCGTATACCCGAAAGAATTTTTGATATTCTTACTCGCCTATAATTATCCTTCGTTACTTACCTCCGCTCCCTTGTGCTCGTAGGGTTGCTTCTGAACTGAAAATTTTGACTGTCTTCCCAGTGGTACTTTCTTTTATTTCCATAATACTTACACGGTACCTATAATTATCCCAACACCTATTTGAATATTTCTCAAGGGTTACGACATCATATCTGCGAGACTGAATTCACTATGTTGGGGTTCACTATGTTTATCTTGCACAATCTGTTGATTTGTCAGTATCCTCTTGTCTAGACATGACTAGGCTCTTCCTGAATCAACTACTTACTACTCGTTAGTCCATTCTCATATCTATATTCTGCGTAATCTCTCTTGGGTTATATTCTTTGTCTTAACTTACCCCGCATACTGGCTCCTTATGTATCAAGTGTTCATTTGCACTTATTTATCAATAACATCTAGTGATGGAACTCTTACTGCTTCTCCCTGTCGTCATGCTTACATAATGTTCTGGAGTCGTATCATATCTGTAGGATCTGAATAAATGCAATATCATTCCTTTTACCTTTCTACCACATTCTTCCTTTACTATTCCATAGTTACCTGCACCACATAACCTCGACTTAATACCATATCACACCATCTTCCCCCTTTAGGAGAGTACTAACATTTAATTCTATGAAGATTTACCTATAAATGTTTTACCTCTTCATCTTTGGCGTCTTTTCACATTTCCACAGACTTTTACTTGCCTTGCGGTAACATTTCTGTACCATGGATAACTGAATTTCTTACGCCCGAAGGTTACACCTAGTGTAACTAGCACACTTAGTCCCTTAAGCTTAACTCTACTCACAGTTCTTGCTTTAGGGAATCGTCTTCCTGAATGACCTTTAAATGTCATTCTTTTGTTGTCCATTCTATTATGCCGGAACGCGATCTATGAAATTCTCACGATGTCGACTATTATCAAATCCTTCAGTCCCGAATTCATATTCAGTTTATCTTATTCACTAGACCATACTAATTTCTATTACTCCGGGGGTCTAACTTTTCCTTCTGGTAATCACGTACGAGTCACCAACTCATTTCTCGAAATGGGGACATGACTTCATGGCTTATACTCTTTTATTGTCTCAAGGCCTATAACCTCTTGTCTTTCCTTCACTTGACTATAGTATCTGTAGTCCTGTCATATTTTAATTTACCGATATCATCCATTAATCACATCTTACTCATAATGCTTCATTTACTTTCTTCTTATTCTCATGCTAATATTTCTGTCTATCACCTTATTATGAAAACTTAAACAAAACATTCTTTCACTTTTATCTCCCCTTGATTCACCTCACTGGCTCTTTGGGTTGCCTGACATTCTCTCTTTACTAGGGACGGGAGCCATACAAAGGTAAATATTTATCCCTTCTAGAATTCCAATGCCAATCTTCTGAAATTTCTGAACATTCTAGTATTCATATCTAATTGTACTATTCTAGAGTGCACCATCTGGGTGTCTCACAAGGAGAATTATTACCACGTTTGCAACCTCCTTCGTAAATGTGAGCTAATGATAACAATACATCTACAATTATGGGTTACTCTAACCACAGCGGGATGCTGATATCCCATCCTTCTCTTAAATTATATTTATTAGCTCCCACAGGGCATAGCTGAAATGGGTGTTGTCAAGTGAATATATCTTTGTTATTGTTGAAAGTAACTCAGAATGCTTATATTTCTCTTCCTGAATTATAAATACAGATAATCTTCACTAACTGGGTACCTCGTATCCTTCTTCACCTACCTTCTTTTACTTGTTGAAACTTGTATCTACCTTCTGATTCTCTCGTTGCTTTTTACCATGGGGGTGGATAGATGTTCATGCCTTAGAGCTCCTTATCAAGAAACTTACACGTCATAGTACACACATAATCTACTGAAGACCTTACATTTACTCATCATAAGCATGATGCAAAATCGAGTTCCTCTGACTCAACTCTTCCACAGCCACATTCAATCTCTTACCAACTGTCTTTCTGGATGTAGATGAGGTTGTATAACGAATAAAATAGAATTTAGGAGTTTGAATTTCTTACAACTGAGCTCTACCACACGATCTATAGTAAGAAGAAAGAATGACAATCCTAAAAGCCCTGTAGCCTCCTGCTTATAAGTGTGGTGCACAACACACCCATAAACAAGACTCTACTAGACACGGCTTGTACACTCCCTAGGACAGAACTGCTCTGATACCACTTTTGTTACGACCTAAACTGCAGGGCCGCGACGGGCACCCGGTGCCTTACACAACCGAGTACCAACGTAACATATCTTTCTT
>AWOL01S0004401.1:6161-20634 GCA_000715115.1 Nicotiana otophora
CAACCAAGAGGTTGTGAGTTCGAGTCACCCCAAGAGCAAGGTGGGGAGTTCTTGGAGGGAAGGATGCCGAGGGTCATTTGGAAACAGCCTCTCTACCCCAGGGTAGGGGTAAGGTCTGCGTACACACTACCCTCCCCAGACCCCACTAGTGGGATTATACTGGGTTGTTGTTGTTGTTGTATTTAGGATGAGATTGATGTGATAAAATTATTCCCCTTATGAAGAAGTATCAAATAGGTCAATCTCTCCTATTGAGTCACGTGAAGATGCAGAATCAAAAAGAACTCATTTATCCGTCTTATTTATTATTATTTATATATTAAATATTAATTAATATGTTAGATAATTATAAATTTGGAGATAGACTCAATCGAAATTGAAAGGATGAATCAAACCCAATCAAAAGGGAAGAAGGATTAGGATTTCTTTGATTTTTAGGAAATATTAAGGAAAACATAACTCAATGAGATGATTGATAGAAAAGGATGATGTTGATCCATACGGTATTGTGGTGAGATGGCCTAGCCGATCGGGTCGTGATCGGACACCATGTCGCACACATGGTGGTGATTGCGGTGAAAATTGTAATTGTAATTGTGATTGTGGTTGATGTCTTGAATGAAACAGCCTAGCCGATCTGGTCATGATCGGTCACCATGTCGCACACATGGTGATTGTGTTTTAATTTGTAATTGCATTTGTGATTGTGGTTGATGTCTCTAATTAGATGGCCTAGCTGATCGGGTCATGGTCGGACTCCGTACTAAAAGTATGGTGGCATTGGTATTGAGAGTGATTGTGGTTGATGTCTCTAATGAGATGGCCTAGCCGACCGGGTCGTGATCGGACTCTGTGCTAAAAGTATGGTGGTATTGGTATTGTGAACATTGGTATTGTAAATATTGGTATTGTGAACGATGGTATTGTGCACATTGGTATATCGGTGCTAATGATCTCCCAACCAAAAGTTTTATATAAAGTTCGTATTTTGAAAATTATTGTGTTTTAACTAGACATTTGGGTATTGTGGATTCTGACTTGTTGTTTCTATGTGCTGCCTTTTCTTATATGGGCATTCTATTTTGAAAGCGGAATTTTAGCTATACATACTAGTGTTATTCGATGGTACTAACGTCCCTTTTGCCAGGGGCGCTATATGTTTAATGGATGCATGTAGTTCTATAGCAGGCGGTATTGATCAGTGATAGCAGTACACTCTCTTAGCTGACTTGGTGAGCCTCACTTCATTTCGGGGTCATGTATCATTTGTTTCTTATGTACTTTGTGATTGAGGTATAGCCGGGGCCTTGTTGCCGGCATTTCCATATTTCTCTTTTATTGTACTTAGAGGCTCCGTAGACAAGTTGTCGGTGGTATTTAATATGGGGAATTGAATTAGAAATGTTGGTATTTTGAAATCATGTTTTTCATTAATCCTATAAACTAGTAATATTTTGGAAATTATGACTGAAGTTGCTAATGGAAATGAAATGGGAGTTGCTAATGAAAGCTTATCAATGTTTGATTAATGGAGTACATCTCCTCTTTATTAATAGATGATTTTGGGTAGAAGGAAATCTAACAAGCTTCTAGGCCGGGTTCAATCGATTGAGCGCCGGTCGCGGTCCCCGAGTTTTGGGCGTGACAAACTTGGTATCAGAGCCTAAGGTTTTAAAGTGTCCTAGGATGTCTCGGAGCCGTGTCTAGTAGAGTCCTTCGTATCGGTGTGTTATCGACCATATCTATAATGAGGAGGCTACTTGGACAATTTGGAATTTCACACTCTTTGATACTCCAGATCGTGCGATATAGCTCAAGGTAGGAAGTTAAATTCCTCATCATTCCTTATTTTCCATATGAGCAAACATGAATGAAAGGAGGTATTGAAAGAACCAGCAGAGAGGAGGTATTGAAAGAACCAGTTATCGTGCCACATGAATGTGTGGCGAGAGCACCTAGGAAATGAAAGAGGATTATTGGCTTCAATAAGCCAGAATGTTTAATATGAAAGAAGAGCCACTCGGGTTTATGTTCGATGATTCTTGGAGCATGTTATGGTTGTGGAAAGAAGGGGCACAAGAAGAACAAATGCCCTTAGATTAGGTACACCCATCCCGGTCTGCCCGATATGTGGGAGGGGACATTTTGCATCATGTTGTGAGTATGTGTCACGCCCCAAAATCGAGGAGCGCGACCGGCGCTCAACCGAGTGAACCCGACCGAACAAGCCTGTTAGATTCCTTCTACTAAAACTCATTCATGAATAAAGAGAATATATATTTTCCTTAATTAAACAATAAAGTGGTCATGTCTGCAATTACCAATTTCTTACCATAAGTTTCATCATTTTTAAAGTCTCAAATGGACAAGTAATACAATCACAATATCTATACCATAATCCCCACACAAAGCAGTCATGATGCCTGACCCCAATGTATGCGGGTGGAGGTGTATCACAATCACAATCTCTACACAACATGGCGTAATAACTTTCACATAAATCACGACTAGAAGTTATAACATATGGATACGTATTCCATAGTTTGGGACACATCCTCGGTTAATAATGCAATATGAAAAGAGCATTTGAAATACGAATTTAACATATATCTTCATCACAAAACTTATCGGAATACTCGATTTATAATCAATATCTCGGAACTTACAAGGATAATGAGAATTCCAATTTTTAAATAAGAGTTTAGCCAACATACCTCAATTGAGCTTCCTTAAACTCTAAAACGTTCCGGAATTCTTAGCAACATCAATCTATTTTAGAAATATAACAAATTGGACTAGCTCATTTGAGCATTTTATCAAACACTAGGTGTGCATTAAAGTTACAAGGCCCTTTTTATGGAGGATTTCGTCATCCCACAACCCAATCTTTACCATTTTTAGCTCAACAGTCTTTCTACATCCTTTGATAACACATGCATGTAAGATAACCAATCCTATTGCCCAAAAATTATCTTGCTTATTATCCATTTCTACACAAAATTTGAAATTGAGGGTTAGGGTGTAGAATATTACCTCTAGGATGAAGACCTAGTGAGTTTCCCTTCTTAATCTTCCAAAACTTGGGCAAGAATTGAAGGACAATTATTGGAGAACACCTTCTCACTCTAGGGCACCCTCTCTCACTCTAAAATGTCAGATAATAGCTCAAAAATGACCCAAAGAGTGTATTTAACGAAATAGGGTCGGGTTGTAAAAACCCAAAAATAGAGCTCCGGAACAAGGTATGCGATCGCATGCGGACCGCATAGTTGGTTACAAAATAGCCAAAATAACTATATGTGTATGCGGTCACTATGCGGTCCGCATAACCGTTATGCGGTCGCATAATGCACCGCATAACAGTTATGCGGTCCCATAGTCAACCGCATAATGGCTTCCAATTGGCCCAATTAACTGCCTCACTTTGCGGCCATTATGCGGTCCGCAGAGTGATTCTACGGTCGCATAATGGACCGCAAAAATGCATTTTTCTGCCAAGATATTTTCTTTACTTTCTGGTACATTGTTCAACCCAAAAAGTCCGAGCCGCGGCTCGCAAGCTTAGTCCGACACCATGAAAAATTATTTTCTTTGTAAAATTTACCGGGCTTACCACTTAAGTAGTTCGAAATTTCCCGGGGTGTTACAGTATGCTTAGAAGCGTGTTAGGGGTGGTAGATTTGAGCAATTCCAAAAGTCCATACAACGAGCTGTTGCAGTGATTTTTAATCCCATCACGGGGTTCTAGACGAGGGATAGGGGAATGATTATTATATGTGCAAAAAGGGTAAATATCAAGTCGGTGGGGCGAGTTAGTTTAATAGACCTCATACTCGTTGTGTGAAGTGTTGGATATGTCATTCAGGGGTATGTCACTATGGTACCAATGTATGTTAGAGATGTGGAGTCGAGGGGCATCAGTTAAGGTACTGCCCCGTCAACCTAAAGTCATCAAGTAAGTCACTCCTTAGTACATCATTATGAACATGCATAATTTTTCCTTGTTGTATAGGTACATCCATATTAAAGAGCCTTCATAAACACGGTGTTAACAAGACGTTGAATCACAAAACATTGCATGTACCTATTATTTGAACGAGACGCATTATTCAGGAAGCCTCTTGATCACAATTCTCTTATTTATGACCTCTTGAGGAATTGAGTTTTATAATTATTTCCTTGGAATGAGTTATAACCATAGGTTAATATTTCCCACTTGCTTCCCTAAATTCTCAACAAGGGACTATACCTAATGAAATTTTACAGAACCTTTTGATTCGAGTAGATAACATTCTCTCACTTGTGCTTATGCATGCACAGTTATTACGTTTACCTATGTGGTATCAAATCCAATGTAAGGCAGCCTAGTGTCGAGATCTTTCTTGAGCTAGTCTCTTTATCATGTACACGTGACTCATATGGTTTGAACAATCACTTTACTCCTTTGTGAATATTACAATGAATCATTTTCACTGTTTAGTAACATAAGAGCGCATATTATGAATATATTGATTTGAAAGACAAATTCATCGTATCTCTAGTCCTCTCATATAGGATCAACTATTAGCAAAGGTGAAGTCGTGAGAATGATAATGATCTCACCAGTGTTCAACTTGTTTTTCATCCCCATGAGCTTGTGACATAGATTCCTTGTCTAAGTTAATGTTAAGAGCACAATGCAATTTCATGCATTTTGAAACCCATATCACATTCGTGGTGCCAAAATGCCTATTTTCTTTAAGATTTCATAAGGCCTAATGTGACTACACATACTTTACCTGCCTTAACAATTCACCTAGCATCCTCATGGAGAAAATACTGACAATAACCCGTTCACTTTATTCAACTCTAAATCTCTACGGAGAACACCCAAACTAAACATTTGGAGACCTCCAATAATTAGTCTAAGATGTGCTAGCTTCAATATGACCATAATATTTCCTATCCAATATATTGGATCACTAGATGACGCTTCTTCTTTGACATGTGACATATGGGAGGCATAATCGGAAGGATAAAGACATTAGCGTTAGTTATTCTTGAAAGACTATTATTCATGAAAAGGACAACAACAATTGTTTCATTCCATATATGCCTTGTATGGAAATAGTAGGCCTCAAAGAGAAATAGTCAAGTACGTGACACCAGTCGTCTCATGGAGTGTAGGGAAAATAAGTTTAACTTGGAGTATGATGTTTCCCCTATTATTGTCCTCCGTGTACCCGGTGTATCATGTGTCTACGTTGAATGTAATTATAAATCCTTTATCTCACTACAAGAAATGAGGCTTTCAATGGCGGTATTCAGTGGCAACGAAATTTGTTTCCAAAACAATAAGGGATTTGGATGCGACTCCCCAAAGTCGCCACATAAAATATATAGTTTTTGTGGAGACTTATTTGTCGCCACACAATATACGTTTTTAGTAGCGACTTTACATAGGTCGCAACAAATATGTGCCACAAAAAGGCTGAAAATAATTTACCGCTCAGAAAAAGTTTGGCTCCAAAGGTTTTTGTGGCGATTTATATTTTGTCGCCTCTAATAGGTCTTTTGTGGCAACTTAGTCGCAACTATACATTGATTTTGGTAAAAAAAAAAACGAAAAGACTCCCAAAAAGGACAAAAAGTAAAATGAACAAAAAAGCAATTCTTACCTACGTTTTGGGTCAGAGACTCAAAAGACCTCCCTTTCACTCCTTAACTCATTTTCCCTCAAAAGTAACCCTAAGTATACCCAAATTTCAGGAAGTTAACAATGACATGTCCAAAATTTTTATTTTTGTCGAAGAACCCATGTCCTAGGTCTGTTTCTCATTCTACTTGCACACCAAATTGAGTTAGTTTCTCTTTCCATTTCCTAAAATTTTGTGATGTTTTGTGGGTTTATTGATTTTTTTTCTATGTTTATTATTTGATCCATCTCTATATATATGAATGGTTAATCTTGGGTATTTTAGTCCTTCAAAGATGAATGTTTCGACTTTGCCGGTGGTAAAAGCTTCTACGGCTGAAGCTATGAGGCAAAAGCTTCTATTGCTTCTCTTACTTCTATGTTTACCTTATTTTCCTTTTTTTTTATTTGGTTTCTCTTTTCTTGCTACTGCTGGGGTGTGTAGATTTTTTGTTTATCATTGAATTTTGAATATTATTAATAAGTTAAAATTAAGCTAATAAAAGTAGTNATGGGATTGCATGAAGAATTCATATTTCATGATGACAATACTTATTCCTGGCTCTAAGTGTCCAGGCAATAATATAGATATATACTTACAACCAATGATTGAAGAGTTGAAAGAATTATGGGATGGAGTGGAGACGTATGATGCACATTCACAATCTAATTTTATGATGCGTGCAGCTGTCATGTAGACAATCAATGACTTTTCTGCATATGGAAACCTCTCGGAATGGTCAACCAAAGATAAGCTTGCATGCCCATGTTGCCGTAAAGATACACACTCGATTTTCTTACGTAGTAAGTTGTGTTTTATGGGTCATCGCCGCTTCCTTCCAATGGACCATCCGTGGCAAACAAATACGAGGTTATTTGATGGAAAGGTGGAAATGGGAGTTGCACCTAATCCTTTATCAGGTGATGAAGCACTTTTGCAATTACAAGGCTTCGGTCATGTGAATTATGGCAAAGGTCAAAAGCAAAAGCGTGATGTATCCAAGAATGCTTATAATTGGAGGAAGAAAAGTATTTGTTTTTCAATTTCCTTATTGGGAGACACTTATGTTATGACATAACCTTGATATGATGCATATAGAAAGAAATGTGTGCGATAACATTGTATCAATTATAATGAATATGGTTGGGAAGACAAAGGACACGTTGAAATGTAGATATGATTTGGTTGACCTTGGTATCAGGCAAGGGTTACATCCAATTGAGGATGGGAATAATGTTTTGTTATAGGCNGTTTCTTGTATGTAACAGCTGAAATTATTTTATTTTGTACACCAACTACCTAATTAATAGTACAAGTACTGTTCCTTATACAAGATGTGGGTTGAGAGTCTTTGCATAGTCATATATGTAAACTGGAATTCTTTTTTACTAGAAGTATTTTTGCTAGTATTTGTACTCGGCCAGAATTGCATAGTTAAACACAAGCCTATATAACTTTGTTTGTTCTGATTATTGATCATATTACACTTTTTACTTCTTAATTGGTTGGATTTTTTATGGTAGAAAATAAAGATGGATAAAAGTTGGTTAAATATTAAGAATAGATGTGACGTAAGGTATATTGAAGGGATAGACAACTTTCTTGATTGGGCATACAATCAACCAAATATGAGTATCGAGATTCGTTGTCCTTGTAAANTTATGGGTCATCGCCGCTTCCTTCCAATGGACCATCCGTGGCAAACAAATACGAGGTTATTTGATGGAAAGGTGGAAATGGGAGTTGCACCTAATCCTTTATCAGGTGATGAAGCACTTTTGCAATTACAAGGCTTCGGTCATGTGAATTATGGCAAAGGTCAAAAGCAAAAGCGTGATGTATCCAAGAATGCTTATAATTGGAGGAAGAAAAGTATTTGTTTTTCAATTTCCTTATTGGGAGACACTTATGTTATGACATAACCTTGATATGATGCATATAGAAAGAAATGTGTGCGATAACATTGTATCAATTATAATGAATATGGTTGGGAAGACAAAGGACACGTTGAAATGTAGATATGATTTGGTTGACCTTGGTATCAGGCAAGGGTTACATCCAATTGAGGATGGGAATAATGTTTTCTTATAGGCATTATGTTATGCATTGTCCCCGCAAGAAAAGTTAAAGGTATGCAGCTTCTTAGCTAATTTAAAGGTTCCCGATGCTTTTTCATCAAACATTTCAAGGTGTGTCAACATAAATGATAAAATAATACATGGATTGAAATGTCATGATCACCATGTATTATTGCAAGATATTTTTTCAGTACCAATACATGGTTTGCTACCTAAGGAGGCGTCTGAACCAATTATAGAGTTACGTAAAGTTTTTAAGAATCTCTAT
Organism: Nicotiana otophora; assembly: GCA_000715115.1. Lineage (NCBI taxonomy): Eukaryota > Viridiplantae > Streptophyta > Magnoliopsida > Solanales > Solanaceae > Nicotiana > Nicotiana otophora. Next base: position 14,183 of record AWOL01S0004401.1, read on the forward strand.
TCTAAGAGTCTGACAATTGAAGATCTTGATATCCGAGAAGCTGAAATTTCTATCACATTATGCAAACTACAAATTATTTTTCCTCCGGCCTTCTTTGATGTCATAATTCCTTTGCAAATTCACTTGGCAAGAGAGGCAAAGCTTGATGGACCTGTTCAATATCGGTGGATGTATCCTTTTGAGAGGTAATGTATTCTATATATTTCAATGCTATACTTTTAGAATGACACATTATATTAATAAGTCATTTGCATACAGGTATTTACGGATACTTAAGTCATATGTTCGCAATTTAGTTCGTCATGAAGGTTATATTGCAGAAGGTTATTTGGCAGAAGAAAGCGTCACATTTTGCTCACGATACTTAAAGAATATCTCAACTAAATTCAATAGACCAATTAGGAATGATGATGAATCTATATCAAATGGTGAGATGTCTATCTTTAAAAATAGGGGGCGACCAAAAAGTGGTTCAGATGCCATTACATTATCTCATGATGAGTTCAAATAAGTATGCATGTATGTGCTTCAAAATTGTAAAGAAGTTTGGCCATTTATGGAGTAAGTTTTTAATTAATTCTAAGAGAGTTTAGAATTAAAGAGTTCAATTACATAGTTTTATCTAACTTTATTATTTAAATATAGGGAGCACAAAAGAGAGATCGAAAGACAAAGTTCAATGAGAGATGATAGCCATAAGAATGATTTTCTTGATTGGTTTTGTGCACGTGTAGGTGTCTAATCAAATCACCTTAAATATAAGTTCAAAATATCTGATCAAGGACATGGAAGTGATGAGCTTATAAGCTTGAATGACATGATTGACAAAGAATGGCTTGTTATTGTAAAGACAAATCCTCATGACCTTCTTAATATGCATGAAAAGGATGATAGTGATATAGAGATTGATGATGAATGATTAAGGAATGAAGAAGCTTATCAACAAGATGAAGTTGAATTTAATATGTTGCGTACTGATGATCAAGAAAATGATATTGTGGTATCTTTATATAGGGGTGATGTTGAGCCACAAAGCATTACTCATAATCATGCAACTGAACAAGCTTAGAAGAGTGTGTATAATGCGGAAGATGATTTTATTAATGACAATGATATAAATATGTCGGAGGGTGAAGAAAGTGAAGAAGATGACATTGACATAGAGGACAGTGATGTGGAGTGACAAAAAAATAAATTTCTTATGTCTTTTAGTGGAGTTTTCTTATATAACTTTTGGTTGCTCTTTTTTGTGGGACTTAGATAAACAGTGATTCTTATTTGGACATTTAAAGTGAGTCTTATGTGTAATATTTAGAACTTATTAACTGGTTTGATTCTCTTTGCAAGAGAATCATTCTATCATTCTTTTATATTTGGATTGTTATATCTTGCTGGTTTTGATTCTCTTTGTAAGAGAATAATTCTATTATTCTTTTCTATTTTGATTGATATATCTTGTTGATTTTCCTATGCAGGTCCGATATTTGGCTTCTTTTTCTCAATATATTTTCATTCAATCTAAAAGTTCTCTATAGTTTCTTGACTATGCATAGGTTATACTAAAATATGAATCTTTATTTATACTTCTTATATGATGCTGCAGAAAATTAAATGACATGAATTGGACGAGGTAGAGGTGGAAGGGAAGGAAAAGGCCGTGGACGTGGCAACATTGGATGATTTCGGACAGAAATGCAGCCACAAGTATCTCAGAGACAAATATTGCCACAAGTATCACAGCGACAGTCACCGCCACAAGAATTTCAGTCGCAAACACAAGCTTCAATAGAATCTGGATCAAGTAACTCTTATCATGGACTTCGGATTGAGTTACACTGAAATTAGATTTTTATTGAAAGTGCACGTCCAACTCTGGATATTAAAAATAGTGGCCCAGGTTAGTTCTCTATTGAAATCGAATTATGATTTTAGTTGGTATTTCAGGGAGCAATATAAAGATTTGTGAAAATAATACATGTTGGCTATTACCTCTCAACATGTTGGTAACTATTTGGCTTCTTAGAAACTAGCCTATGAATATTCATCCAAAGTCACAACAAATGCATGTAATGTTTTGACATCAGTATTTTATTTTTTGTAATGTGCTTCCTATTTTATAGTATAAACTGTTATCCATAATTGTAGGGTTAGCTCCAAGAAATTGTGGTTCAACAACAATCTTAAGAAAATGAGCATTCAATAAGTGCATATGAGATTTTAACCACTGTACTTGGTGAACGAACTGGCTATGTTCGTGGAAAATGATACGGAAAAAGGCCTCCAAAAAAGAGTCGTGTGCAACAAGTAGACTTAGAGGAAAGTATGTCTTCTGCCATGGAAAGTATGTGCCAATAGATGCAAGTAGAAATGGATAGAAAATTGCAAGAAGAACGTGAAAAAATGGCTGTCAATTTGAAAAGAAAATTAGAAGAACAAGTGGCTTCTAAGTTACAACGAAAACTAGAAGAGGAGCGCTCACACATGTATATACAATTTGACAAAATGATCTAAGTGAAGGTGGATGCGATGATGATAAGAATGCAACAAGTAAACATGTATTTCTTGTGTGTTTGTATATTTTCAGTGAAATAATAGGGACCTTTATTCTCCCTGTTCACTTTAATGATAGACATCTGATGCCTTTCTCCCTCATAGTTTTGGCAATCTAAAAGTATAGGTCATTTGGTCCTTTCCCTGTTTTGGTTTATTATTGTTATAATGCATCAAGTTATATTTGTCGAAGTGTGATGCCACTAGGTCCTATAATTATCTATTGTTTTGTGAAAAGACCTATAGATTATCAATTTCAAGCAAAATATGGGGGAGTTCAATTTTCATACATGGATATGAGTAGCCAATAAAAGTTTGACGTTCATAGAAGTAAGATTCTTTAGTTGTTTATGGAAGACAAGATGAGGAATGAACTTGAAATTATGTTATAGAGATTTTAGTTTCTTTGCTATGATTTTATCAAAGGTACTATAAGTTCCTAGCATTATCAGTATTTTCTTCATGAGGTGCATAGCATATTTATCAGTTTTATCTTGTTGCTTCTTCCATACAAGTATAAGTTTGTAGATGATGTGCTATGTACCAATTAGTTTCTCCCCGAGTATAAGGGATTCCAATAAACTAAGACAACATAAGTTTCTTCTCTAGATACAACAACAACAACAACCCAGTATAATCCTACTAGTGGGTCTAGGGAGGGTAGTTTGTACACAGACCTTACCTCTACCCTGGGGTAGAGAGATTGTTTCCAATAGACCCTCTTCTTTTCTAGATACTTTAAAATATTTAGTCCTTACTTTTTATTTTAATATCGATGTTGGTAGTTATGAGAAAATGGAGTCAATCGTTTTATTTTCCATTTGTTCATTAATAATTAGAAACTACAATTAATTAGTTATTTAGTTTTATAATTGTCCCTATGCATGAACTTGAACTTTGTTCTGTCAAGTGAGTATCCGACCTCCCCTTTAGTACTTGACTTAGCATTTGCATTCCTTTTATATATTGCATATACTGATAATATGTGTCTTTAATTTTCCTAATAGCAAGGATGAAATATTAAACAATGGGGAAATGAAGTTGCCCATGAGTTGTTTGAAGATGTTGGAGTACTTTGAAGATATTGGACTAGTTTACTGACTATTCCTTTTGTATATGGAAAATTACATTGGCGTATATGAAAACTGTTTATTTTTTTTGCTATTTGTACGCACAATGATAATATATTGACTACTTTATGTTGCGTAGACCTTTTAGCAATGAAAAGATTCTATTGTTCAGATTTCACAATATTAATGGGTTGCATTATTGTTTGGCAGTTAATATAAATATATGAAAAAATTGTGTATTTTTTTAGTTAAAAAACTTCTTTTCTATTGATTAAATTTTCAAAGAAGCTTATCTGTGGCGACCTTTTGCTGACACAAAAATATCTTTGGGTGGAGATTCTTAGCTGCCATCAAAACCAAATAGCATCAGTGGCGACGCAAGTTAACACAAAAGGTGAGGCTTTCTGCGACGACTAATATTTGCTACTAAATGAATAATTTTCTGTGGCGACTATTTATGGTAGTCACGGATAAGTATCAGCCACTTAGTATACTCAACGACTATAGATTCGCCACTAATAAGCTCATTTCTTGTAGTGTCTATTGTTCCGGTGAAAGCTAGTGATTGTGAAGTTAATGGATAATTTGATTATGAGGGGTATCTATTTTCCATCCTTGTTAGATAAGTCCGAGAGTTAAGATTACCTCCGTTAATATATTTTGACGAGGTCTATAAGTCGGGGAGGCCACCTTGGGGTCCAAAAGTGTTAAGGAAATACAATGTTCTCACTTGAGTGTATAGGAAAATGATTGTGAATCGAAAGGCACTTATATGTGTTATGATGTAAATATGTGCAGCTCCTGTCTAGATATCACTCTTGTTAATATAATTCCCTTAGTGTTGAGATCCGTATTGTTGACATATATCATGATACTTTATTGAGATGTGGATGTGTTGTTTGGAGTTATTTTGGTGGTTCTCTGGCAGGTGGTTAGGCCCAATTGCAGAGGAGACTCTGCCAAAAGTTATGAAAATAAAACGAGTTATGTTAAGTTTTTGTGGACGGACTCTACTTGTCATTCGAGGACGAATGATCCTAAGTGGGGGAGAATGTAAGGCCCCGTAAAAATTTTCTAATGATTTAAGATTTTAAAGTGCGCCAACAGTATTTGGGAATAACGTATTTGAATATAAAAGGATACCTATGGAATAGAGACACATAATTTTGAATTTATAATGTATGTTTAAGGTGTGTTGGAACATACTAAGGTGTTTTGTGAATGGCAAGCAATTGTGTGGAACAAGTTGGATACATTAAGTGGAAAGGATGTTTCAATTGGCACAAGACCCGACTTAAAATGAATAGACATCCCTCAATATAATGACTTAGGTAGTGATCTACATATATAATTAAATCCCTTTGCGTCTCATTTCTAACGCATCAAACCGTTCATCATTTTGATATTTCTACAGAATGTTATGGCCATTTTCTACCTCAGGTGCGCGGCCGCGCACGTAGGAGCTCATTTAATACCCCCAAGGCCGGGTAGAGAGAGGGGTTAGGTCATTTTTTAAGCTAAAACCTGATATTATGTAAGATCATTTTAGAGAGAGAAGGAGTAACCTAACATTCTAATCATCCAATCTTGCATCAATCTCCAAGAATCAAGGAAGCTAATCACAAGATCTTCATCTAAGAGGTAAGGTTCCATACCCTAGTCTTTAATTTCAAGTTTGGAGTAAAATATAGGTGATGAGGCGTATGATTCTTGGGTGTAAGAGTATTATATATACATGCTTGTACAAATAAGATTTGTAGGAAGATTGTTGAGCTAAAATAAGTAAAGATTGGGTTGAGGAGTGAAAGCAATCTTATAGAAGAACCTTGTAGCCAAATTTGCACACCTAGTATATGATAAAATGCTCAAGTGATCTGAAACCATGAATATCTTTCTAATTTGTGTTCAATTTTGTTATGTCTTAAAATATATTTGGATTTCTAGAATTTCCGAAATGTTGTAGTAATTTAAGGAAAGCTCAAAGCGAGGTATGTTGGCTAAACTTTCTCTCTTAGAATCGAATTCCATAATGTTCCCGTAAATTTTAAAGTATGGGTTGCATATTAAAATCTTATGGCTTTGAGATGTGTTTCAAATGAAAGCTAGTATACCAAATTGTGTGAGAACAACTCGATATGTTTAAGAGACTTAATTGCTCATATGTATACCTAAAGTCTTGATTGAAAATGCTTTGTTGTTGATAATGTATAAGATGCTCGAAAGTGAAAGAAGTGAGTTGGTGATATAAATTGTTGCCACTGTGCCAAGAATGAAAGTTATACTTGTGGCCAATGGTGCCAATGAAATGAAATGATGTGAGAAAAGTTATGAAATGACCTTTCATTTAACTATTCCGAATTGACTTCGAAAATAAATTTGCCTAAAAGCTTATGTAATCAAGTCATGCCCAAATATGGCTATTTTATCTAATGCTATGCTTTGTAAGTATTTTCAATGTGTTTTGAACTCTTATATATTCAAGAGTTGAAATGGTGTATGGCCCTTTTTGGGGAAAAGTATTTCAAGATTAAATTATGTGTTACTTGTTTATGATTTTAATTTGTGCTTGGATTGCCAATCATTTTACTCCATTTTGTTGGAAAGAAATCTATTGTGTTTAAAGCCTTCATTACTAATGAAGCTAAAGTTGTGATTTTCGGAATATTCTATTTGTTGATATTTATGATGATGATCCATGAAAGGGAAGAAATAAAAGTGTGGAATATAAAATACGGCAATTGTGACAAGAATGAAGAATGATATGTATGTCCAAGAGAGCCAATGAAATAATGATGTTGAAAGTGTTGAAAGTGCCAATGACGCTATATACTG
>AWOL01S0004403.1:0-18823 GCA_000715115.1 Nicotiana otophora
TGATTGAAGTATGTGATAGTAATTGTGTTTGTGGTTGCTGTCTTCGTGTGAGACCGCCTAGCTGATCGGGCCGTTATCGGACTCCGTGCAAAATACACGGTGGTATATATATATATCGGTACTAAAAATCTCCGAACCAAAAATAGTATTATCTTCTTATTTTGATTATCACTATCACGACATAAATCGGAGGGCCACGACTGGCACCCGGTGCCAACTCAATCGAGCACCGTGTACCTTATCCTTCTTTACTATAAGACTCATCACGGGCCATGGTAGGCCACATCTATATATATAATTAATAATATTAGAACTTAACTCACATAACTAATTCAAAAAGATTTATATAGATACATAGGGGCCGACAAGGCCGTTGACATGTCATACCTAAAACTATACACAGGAAACTGTCTGCAAAACATCTAAGAAAACATAACCATAATATATAAGTCAGGACAGTGTTCCCGACATCCTCATAAAACAAAATAACATATATAGAATGTGACTCGGCAATACTCCATGAGGAAGTGGAGCTCACCAACCAAAACCTGATATCTGGAGGCAGCCTATAGTGGATAGTCCTCACCTCGCATATCTACACCTGCGTGGCATGGAACACAGCGCCACAGGAAAAGGGACGTCAGTACAAAGAATTTATCGAGTATGTAAGGCAGAAATGAAACATAATAATAAGATACTATCTCAGGGAGGGATAAAAGTCAATTTATAACCTCTGACTTGTCGCTGAGGGCCATAACATATAGAAGAAGACCCATCTCGTATATACAAATAAAACTATAATATAATAGTTCTGAGTACATCATTCTCGTGACGTTAACTGCCCAATTGATCAGTGATAACTGCCCGACCGACCGTAGTGCGGTGATAAATGTATGACTGCCCGACTGCCGTAGCTCAGTGGTAAATGTGCAACTGCCCAAATGGCTGTAGCTTGATAGTAAATGTGTAACTGCCCAACCGGCCGTAGCTCGGTGGTAAATGATGATGTATATAATAACATTATTAACATTAACATCTTTATCAAATACCTCAATAGGGAACTAGTTACTTGATACATACTTAGACATGCTTGAATATCATTTTACAGGAATGAATAACGTAGACCTTCTTAGTTACTAAGAGTAGAACCATTTTACAGGAATGAATATCGTTACTTGGATCATGCCAAAAGGAAAGAAGGGATAGCCTTAACATACCTGAGCCGGTTCTCTGGACAATCCTTCTAACACATGACAATTGCGACAAAACTCGTGACTGCAAGATCGGAGTAGGGAAAAGTCAGTATGATATTCTTGAGAAAGATTATACCGGGCTTCTTTAGAGTCACGTTGTTAAGATGCTTAAGGAATTTCTTTTGCTTGAATTATTGAATTCTTGCTGGAATATTTGTTGCATAACACTTGATATAAGACCTCCCTTTGAATTAGAGAGGTTTTAGGCTTTAAATGGTTGGGCCCCATATATTAATGACTAAGCCACATAATATATATAAATGTGCCACCTTGCACGCATAGTATAAGAGTCATAGTTTTTAAATTGGGGGGGCTTCCACGTTAAGCCTCCTTAAACATATCCAAATTTTCACCCCTTTTCCTTAATTAACTTATTAATCCCCCACTAATCCAATAATTAACCAATTATTCACACAATAAAGAATTATCTCAAATTACATAAAATACTACTCACTTCACACACTTTATGTAACCTACGATCATGGTCATGTGGTACCTTGTATGGAACTAGTCCATAAATACCGGGTATTGTAGCACGGACCGGATTTTATGCCAAATCAACAACCTTCAACGAAACTCATTTTCTTTGATTCGTTTACCCTTTATCTTTCACGACACTTACTTATCACCTATTATAAATAGAATAAATACTCATAACCTCAAAAATAATCTCATCCCCGAGTCTACGTCGATTAACTTACGACGAAAGTTTAACGTACGAAATGCGGGATGTAACAATCACTTCACAGTATTATCTTCATATTTTTGAAATTATTATGTTTTAACTCGGAATTTGGATATCATTGATTGTTGATTGTTGTTTCCATGGTTTTCCCTTTCGTACATAGGCATTCTATTTTAAGAGAGGACATCTAGCTTTACATACTAGTACTATTCCATATGTACTAACATCCCTTTTGCCTGGGGGTATTGCATCTTTAATGGATGCAGGTGTTTAATCAGTGGGCAACTTTGGTCCTCGGTAGCAGTGACTCTCAATTCAACCAGTGTTGGTGAGCCCTACTCTATTCCGGGCCTGATATCATTTGATGTTGTACATTGTGCTTTGAGGTATAGCCGGGGCCTTGTTGCCGGCACTTCCATACTACTCTTCTGTTGTACTTAGAGGCTCCTTAGACAGGTTGTGGGTGGTGTTTAATATTGGGAATTAAACTAGAAGTGTTAATATTTTGGAAATCGTAAATGAATTTCTTTTGGGAAATGGGAAAAGAATGGGGAACATTACTCTCTCCTCATGTATATCTCTTGATATTGATTTCATATTATTCATATGCAAGATTGGATAGAAGGCATCATCAAGTAGGCTTGCTCGACCGGGTTATCTCGGTTGAGCACGGGTCGTGCTCCCCGAGGTCGGGGCGTGACAGGGAATGACCCCTATATGTAATCTGGGGCAGATTACACAAGAGTTTGGTGGGAGAATGTGNTTCCCACTCGGTCTCCCGAGTAGCCACCTCAACGCGCTGACCTCTCCACTACACCTTCACTGAAGCTATATCCTTTGACCTCAACTTTCGACCCTGTCGAACCAAAATAGCCACCGGCTCCACAACATAAGTCAAATCACCACCCAACCGAACCGTGCTGAAATACAATACATGAGACGGGTCGCCAACATACTTTCGGAGCATGGAAACATGACATATTGGATGAACACTCGACAAGCTAGGTGGCAAGGCAAGCTTGTAAGCCACCTCCCCAATCCTCTAAAGTACCTCAAATGACCCAATGAACCGAGGGCTCAACTTGCCCTTCTTCCCGAACAGCATAACACCCTTCATGGGTGAAACCTTCAGCAGGACCTTCTCCCCAGCCATGTAAGACATATCATGAATCTTCCTATAGGCATAGCTCTTCTGTCTAGACTGTGCCGTGTGAAGCCGCTGCTGAATCAATTTAACCTTGTCCAATGCATCCTGAACTAAGTCTGTACCCAACAGCCAAGCTTCACCGGGCTCAAACCAACCCACCGGAGATCTACACTGCCTCCCATAAAAAGCTTCATACGGGTCCATTTGGATGCTCGACTGATAACTGTTTTTGTAAGCAAACTCCGCGAGTGGCAGAAAGCTGGTCCCATGAAAACCCAAAATCAATGATACACGCACGTAGCATATCCTCCAATATCTGTATAGTGCGCTCGGACTACCCGTCCATCTGAGGGTGAAATGTGGTACTCAACTCCACTTGAGTTCCTAACTCTCGCTGCACGGCTCTCCAAAACTGCGATGTAAAATGTGTGCCTCTATCTGAAATGATGGAAACTGGCACACCGTGAAGGCGGATAATCTCACGGATGTAAATCTCAGCCAGCCGCTCTGAAGAATATGTGCCCACTGGAATGAGGTGTGCGGACTTGGTCAGCTGATCCACAATCATCCAAATAGCATTAAACTTCCTTGAAGTCCGTGGGAGCCCAAGTACAAAATCCATGCTGATTTGCTCCCACTTCTACTCTGGAATCTCCATCCTCTGAAGCAAGCCACCCGGTTTCTGATGCTCATATTTTACCTGCTGAAAGTTAAGACATCGAGCTACAAACCCCACTATGTCCTTCTTAATCCTCCTCCACCAATAGTGCTGCCTCAAGTCCTGATACATTTTTGTGGCACCCGGATGAATGGAATACCGCGAACTGTGGGCCTCTTCAAGAATCAACTCTCGTAGCCCATCCACATTGGGCACATAAATCTGACCCTGCATCCTCAATACCCCATCATCCCAATAGTCACATCTCAAGCATCACCGTGCTAAACCCTATCCTTGAGGAGAAGCAAATGAGGATCATCATACTAGTGCTCTCTAATGCGATCAAATAAGGAAGACCGAGAAACCACACAAGAGAGAACCCGACTGGGCTCTAAAATCTCCAATCTCACAAACCGGTTGGCCAAAGTTGAACATCAACTGCAAGAGGACTCTCTCCAACTGGAAGAAAAGCAAGACTACCCATACTCACTGCCTTCCTACTCAAGGCATCGGCCACCATATTGGCCCTCGCTAGACGATATAGAAAAGTGATGTCATAGTCCTTTAGTAGCTCCAAAAATCTCCGCCGCCTCAGATTGAGATCCTTCTGTTTGAACAAGTGCGGGAGGCATTATCTCCGCCGTAGAGATAATGCCTCAAAATCTTCAATGCATGCACGATGGCAGCTAGCTCTAAATCATGAACAAGGTAGTTCTTCTCATAAGGCTTCAACTGGAGCGAAGCAAAAGCAATCAGTCTACCTTCCTACATCAACACACACCCAATACCGATCCGAGAAGTATCACAATACACTGTATAAGAGCCCGAAACTAACGGAGCACCCTTTTGGGTCAACATGGTCAAGGGCGATGCAATAGACGAAAAACCCTCCACAAAGTGACGATAATAACCAGCCAATCCAAGAAAGCTCCAAATCTCCGTAGCTGAGGACGGTCGGGGCCAACTATGAGCCGCTTCTATCTTCTTCAGATCCACTTGAATACCCTCATTAGACACCACGTGTTCCAAGAATGCCACTTAGCTGAGCCAAAACTCATACTTGGAGAACTTGGCATAAAGCTTCTCCTCCCTCAACCGTTGCAACACAACCCTCAAGTGTTAGGCGTGCTCGTCCTTACTACGAGAGTACACCAGGATATCGTCAATGAACACAATAACAAACGAGTCGAGATAAGGCTGAAATACAATATTTATTAGATGCATGAGCGCTACTGCGGCATTGATCAGCCCAAAAGACATCACAAGGAACTCATAATGACCATAACTGGTCCTGAAATCTATCTTAAAAATTTTCGAGTCCCGAATCTTCAACTGGTGATACCCAGACCTCAAATTAATCTTGGAGAACACCCTCGCTCCCTGAAGCTGGTAAAATAGGTCATCAATGCGCTGAAAAGGATACTTGTTCTTGATTGTGACCTTGTTCAACTGCCTATAATCAATGCACATTCTCATAGTACCATCCTACTTCTTCACAAACAGAACATGTGCACCCCAAGGTGACACACTAAGCCTAATAAACACCTTGTCAAGGAGTTCCTGAAGCTGCTTCTTCAGCTCCTTCAACTCAGTTGGTGCTATACGGTAAAGTGGAAAAGAAATGGGCTGAGTGTCCGGCTCCAGGTCAATGCTAAAGTCAATATCCCTGTCAGGTGGCATGCCCGACAGGTCTACAGGAAACACATTTGGGAAATCTCGCACAACTGGAATAGAATCAATAGTAAAGGTCTCCATACTAATATCCCTCACAAAGGACAAATAAGATAGACAACCCTTCTCAACCATTCACTGAGCCTTCACGTATGAAATAACTCTACTGGGAAAATAGTCTAGAGAACCTCGCCACTTAATCTGTGGCAACCCCGGCATCGCCAATGTCACAGTCTTAGCGTGGAAATCCAGAACAACATGACATAGGGACAACCAGTCCATACCCAAGATCACATCGAAATCAACCATACTAAGTAACAAGAGGTCAACTTTGGTCTCCAATCCTCCAATAGTCACTACACATGACCGGTATACCTAGTCTACAACAATAGTATCTCCTACCGGTGTAGATACACAAACAAGTGAAACTAGAGACTCATATGGCATATCCAGATAAGGGGCAAACTACGATGACACGTATGAATAAGTGGAACCAGGGTCAAATAATACAGAGGCATCCCTGTGGCAAACTGAGACAATACCTATGATCACTGAATCGGAAGCAATGGCTTCTGGTCTGGCAGGAAGAGCATAGAATCGGGCCTGACCGCCACCTGATCGGCCTCCCTCTCTAGGGATACCTCTAACTGACTGGGTCCCACCCCGAGTTGGCTGAGCGGGTGGTGAAGTAACTACTGCAGAAGTCGTAGTCTGGCTCTTCTACTGAGTTGTACCTCCCGTAAGATGGGGATAATATCTCGTGATATGGCCATAGTCTCCACACTCATAGCAACTCCCCGGTACTGGTGGTGGGGACTAGCAGGAGCCCCGAGCATCGGGATAACTGGTAGAAGGACCTAGCATAGACGAGCCCAGACCCGATTGGGGCACTGAGAGATGAGTGGACCTGCTGATAACGGTGTGAACCATTGCCAGATAATGCACCATGGTGAACTGGGTGAGCCGTCTGAGCATGCCTGTAAGAATCACCCCTGTCGTGGTAGAACTGACTCCCAAAAGGGACACTGCTGAATCCACCCTATCCCCCAGGCCTCTTTGCCGCCCACCCAACCCTCTCTTGATTACGGACCATCTCTATCTGACGAGCAATGTCGACAACCTCATCGAAAGTAGCACCAGACACCCTATCTCTAGTCATCAACAACCGCAGCTGAAATGTGAGGCCATCAATGAACCTCCTTAGCCTCTCCCTATCTGTGGGAACCAACCAAACTGCATGATGGGCCAACTCATAAAACCTTATCTCGCACTGAGTCACAGACTTATCACCCTGACAAAGCTACTCGGACTACCTACGCAGCTCCTCTCTGCGGGACTAAGTCACGAATTTCTCCAGGAAGACAACGGAGAACTCCTGCCATGGAAGGGGTGCTACGCCAACCGGCCTACGCCTCTTATAAGCCTCCAACCAATAGAAGTGAGCCCAGTAAACTCAAAAGTAGTGAACGAGACCCCACTGGTCTCCAGAATACCTGCTGTAAGGAGAATCCTCTTACACTTGTCCAAGAAACCCTGGGCATCCTACGCCTCTGTACCACTGCAATATGGAGGCAGGAGTCTCCACAACCGCCCCCAATCTCCGATGCTCATCATCAGACATAACAGGAACCACATAGACCTAAGCAGTTGCAACCGGCGGGACTGGTAGTGCCCCCGGTATCTGAAGTCCATGTACTACCTGATCTGCAGTATGGGCAACAGGGGTATGAGTACCTCCCCCGGCCTGAGAAGTGGCAGGTGTGGCCTGAGCCAAAACCACTTGAAAAAAGCCGGTGCAAACTGTCAGAAACTAAGCTGAGGCCTCTTGAAGGCCTGGAATCACAATGGGCATAGGTGGTGCCTGAGCTAGTCCCACAGGCGCTTCCACAATTGGAACATGCTCATGAACTAGGGAAGCTTTTGTATCTACAGGTGCTGCCCTAGCAGTTGTGCGAGCTGCTCCTCTGCCCCTACCGCGGCCTCGGCCTATCGCGGACCTGACTGGTGTTACTGGTGGTTGTCCACCCTGTCTAGTAGTATATGTCCTTACCATCTGTGAGAGTATAGAACAACAGAAGTTTAGTACCAGAATCAACAAATTCGCACGACAAGAATTAAAGAACGTGGAGTTTCCTATGGGTTCGACTGCCTCTCGAAGATAAGTACAAACGTCTTCGTACCGATTCACAAGACTCTACTAATCCTGCTCATGACTCATGACCCCTATGTAACCTAAACTCTAATACTAACTTGTCACGATCCAAAAACCAATCGTCGTGATGGCACCTCTCATAGTACTAGGCAAGCCACTACTCAACTATCTTAACAGAGTAAAAGCTTTGAAACTTTAGATGGAAAATATTAATATTTAATAAAACTTTTTTGGAATAGAAATAAACCCACTACATAATACAATATATCCCAAAACCAGGGAGTCATCGAGTACAGAAGTCATAGTCTGGTTCTTCTGCTGAGCTGGACCTCCCGTAAGGTGGGGACAATATCTCCTGATATGGCCAGAGTCTCCACACTCATAGCAACTCCCCGGTGCTGGTGGTGGGGTCTGGAAGGGGCCACGAGCACCGGGATAACTGGTAGAAGGACCTAGCATAGACGAGCCCTGGCCCGATGGAACACTGGATGAACTCTGAACTGGAAGGGCACTAAGAAATGAGCGGCCCTACTGATAACTGTGTCAAACATTGCCAAATAATGCACCATGGTGAACTGGGTGAGCCGTCTGAGCATGCCTATAAGGATGACCCCTTTCGTGGTAGAACTGACCCCAAGAAGGAACACCGCTGAATCCACCCTATCCCCGTGGCCTCTTTGCCTCCCTCCCAACATGCTATTGATTGCGGACCATCTCTATCTGACAGGAAACATCGACAACCTCATCAAAAGTAGCACCAGACACCCTACCTCTAGTCATCAGCAATCGCAGCTAAAATGTGAGGCCATCAATGAACCTCCTTATCCTCTGCCTATCTGTGGGAACCAACCAAACTGCATCACGGGCCAACTCATAAAACCTTATCTCGTACTGCGTCACAGACATATCACCCCGACAAAGCTACTCGAACTGCCTACGCAGCTCCTCTCTGCGGTACTACGGCACGAACTTCTCCAGGAAGAGAACGAAGAACTCCTGCCACGGAAGGGGTGCTGCGCCGACTGGCCTACGCCTTTCATAAGCCTCCCACAAACTGAAGGCAGCCCTAGAAAACTGAAAAGTAGTGAACGAGACCCCACTGGTCTCCAGAATACCTGTTGTATGGAGAATCCTTTGACACTTGTCCAAGAAACCCTGGGCATCCTACGCCTCTGTACCACTGCAATATGGAGGCTGGAGTCTCCTAAACCTCCCCAATCTCTGTTGCTCATCATCAGACATAACAGGAACCACATAGACCTGAGCAGTTTCAACCGGCTGGGCTGGTAGTGCCCCCGGTAACTGAAGTCCCTGTACTACCTGATCTGGAGTACGGGCAATAGAGGTAGGTGTACCTCCCCTGGCCTGAGAAGTGGCAGGTGCGGCCTGAACCAAAACCACCTGAGCAAGGACGGTGCAAACTGTCAAAATCTGAGTTGAGGCCTTCTGAAGGCCTGGAATCACAATGGGCACAGGTGGTGCCTGAGCTAGTCCCACAGGCTCTTCAATAATTGGAACCTGCTCTTGAACTAGGGAAACTGGTGTATCTACAGGTGCTACCCTAGCAGTTGTGCGAGCTATGTAACCTAGACTCTGATACAACCATATCAAGACCCAAAAACCAATCGTCGTGATGGCGCCTATCGCAGTACTAGGCAAGCCACTACTCAACTATCGTAAAACAGTAAAAGCTTTGAAACTTTAGATGGAAGCAATTAATATTTAAGAAAACCTTTTTGGAACAGAAATAAACCCGCTACATAATACAATATATCCCAAAACTAGGGAGTCATCGAGTGCATGAGCATCTATACTAGGAACAATCTAATACAATGCCTAAGGAATAAGAACTGAAATGCGATAAAGATAATGAAGGAGAGCTAAGGCCTGCGAACGCCATGCAGCTACCTCGATAGTCTCCAAGATCAGCTGCTCAAATATCATTACCCGCTATGATCAGGAACACCTGGACCTACACATGAAGTGCAGTGTGTAGCATGAGTACAACCAACTCAGAAAGTAACAATAATGAATAAGGAACTGAAAGATAGTGACTAGCTACACAATTATAGTTCATTTTCAGTAATCTCAGCAAGAAAGTAGACATGCTTTCAAATCCGGTATTTTAAGTCAAATCAGTTTGTACTTTACCAAGTTCAAGTGAAACCGGATACAATATCTTCCAGGAGTTGCAAAAAAGTGACATATAGCAGCTAAGTGCAACAACAAATGTAAGCAAGTACAACCTCTCAGGGCAACCGTCACTCAACCTTTTTCAATAGCTCAATCACTCGGCTCTCAGCTCTCAACACTCACACTCAACCTGTGCTCACTGGGGGTATACAGACTCTGGAGGGGCTCCTTCGCCCGAGCGCTATGTCGTTGCAGCGTGCAGCCCGATCCCAAATAAATAGCCATGAGGGTCGTTACGGCGTGCAACACGATCCATATATATATACAGCCCTAAGGCTTGTTGCGGCAAGCAACCCGATCCATATATATAAACATAACTCACAGCTTGGCACTCAGGCCTTAACTTAGTCACCAACCTCTCCAGTCTCTCGGGCTATCAAAAATCATAAATATCAGCCGAAACAAAGATAATATAATGTATCAACAAGAAATAACAAGAGACTAAGATATGATACACAAGTAAACTGTGACTGCGTACAAAACAACAATTAGCAATTAATTGAATTAGTACACGACCTCTACAGGTCGCAATAGTGTAATCACATAGCCTAAGCATGACTCCTAATATGATTTGCAGTCAAATTTCTATAACACAGGGAGAGCATTTAGCTAACAACAAGTTATTCAACTTTACAGTTCGGGCCTGACCGCCACCTGGTCTGGCAGGAAGAGCATAGAATCAGGCCTGACTACCACCTGATCGACCTCCCCCTCTAGGGCAACCTCTAGCTGACTGGGGCCCACCCAGAGTTGGCTGAGCAGGTGGTGAAGTAACTGGTGCAGAAGTTGTAGTCTGGCTCTTGTGCTGAGCTGTACATCCCGTAAGGTGGGGACAATATCTCCTAATATGGCCAGAGTCTCCACATTCATAGAACCTCCTCGGTGCTAGTGGTGGGGACTGGAAGGAGCCCCGAGCACCGGGATAACTGGTAGAAGGACCTAGCATAGACGAGCCCTGACCCGATGGAACACTGGACGAACTTTGAACTGGAAGGGCACTGAGAGATGAGTGACCGTACTGATAACTGTGTGAACCATTGCCCGATGATGCACCATAGTGAACTGGGTAAGCTGTCTAAGCATGCCTATAAGGATGACCCCTATCGTGGTTGAACTGACCCCCAGAAGGAACACTGCTAAATCCACCCTATCCCCGAGGCCTCTTTGCCTCGCTCCCAACCCGCTCTTGATTGTGGACCATCTGTATCTGATGGGTAATGTCGACAACCTCATCAAAAGTAGCACCAGACACCCCATCTCTAGTCATCAGCAACCGCAGTTGAAATTTGAGGCCATCAATGAACCTCCTTAACCTCTCCCGGTCTGTGGGAACCAACCAAACTGCATCATGGGCCAACTCATAAAACCTTATCTCGTACTGCATCACATACATATCACCCTGACAAAGCTGCTCGAACTGCCTACGCAGCTCCTCTCTACGGGACTAAGGCACGAACTTCTCCAGGAATAGAACGGAGAACTCCTGCCATGTAAGGGGTGCTGCTCGACCGGTCTATGCCTCTCATAAGCTTCTCACCAATTGAAGGCAGCCCCAAAAAACTGAAAAATAGTGAACGACACCCTATTGGTCTCCAGAATACCTGCTGTATGGAGAATCCTCTAACACTTCTCCAAGAAACCCTAGGCATCCTACGTTTCTGTACCACTGAAAGATGGAGGCTGGAGTCTCCAAAACCTCCCAAATCTCTGTTGCTCATCATCAAACATAACAGGAACCACATAGACCTGAGCAGTTGCAACCTGTTAGGCTGGTAGTGCCCCCGGTATCCGAAGTCCCTGTACTACCATATCTGGAGTACATGCAATAGGGGTATGAGTACCTCCCCCGCCATGAGAAGTGGCAGGTGCGGCCTGTGCCTAAACCACCTGAGCAAGGGCGGTGAAAACTGTCAGAATCTGAGTTGAGGCCTCCTGAAGGCCTGGAATCACAATGTGCACAGGTTGTGCCTGAGCTAGTACCACAGGCTCTTCCATAATTGGAACCTGCTCTTGAACTAGGGAAACTAGTGTATCTACAAGTGCTGCCTTAGCTGTTGTGCGAGCTGCACCTCTGCCCCTACAGCGGCCTCTACCACAACCTTGGCCTCTCGCGGCCCTGCCTGGTGGTACTGGTGGTTGTCCACCCTGTCTAGTAGTATATGTCCACACCATCTGTGAGAGAATAGAACAATAGAAGTTTAGTCACTAGAATCAACAGATTCGCACGACAAAAATTCAAGAATTTGGAGTTTCCTAAGGGTTCGATAGCCTCTCGAAGATAACTACAAACGCTTCGTACCGATCCGCAAGACTCTACTAAACCTGCTCATGACTCGTGAGACCTATGTAACCTAGACTCTGGTACCAAATTGTCACGACCCAAAAACCAATCGTCGTGATGGCGCCTATCGTAGTACTAGGGAAGACACTACTCAACTATTTTAACACAGTAAAGCTTTGAAACATTAGATGGAATAAATTAATATTTAAGAAAACCTTTTGGGAACCAAAATAAACCCGGTACATAATACAATATATCCCCAAACCAGGGAGTCATCAAGTACACAAGCATCTATACCAGGAACAATCTAATACAATGTCTAAGGAATAAGAACTGAAATGCGATAATGATAATGAAGGAGAGCTAAGGCCTGCGAACGCCATGCAGCTACCTCAATAGTCTCCGGGATCAGCTGCTCAAATATCATTGCCCACTATGATCGGGAACGCCTGGATCTGCACACGAAGTGCAGGGTGTAGCATGAGTACAACCAACTCAGTAAGTAACAATAATAAATAAGGAACTGAAAGATAGTGACGAGCTACACAATTATAGTTCATTTTCTGTAATCTTAGAAAGAAAGTAGACATGCTTTCAAATCCGGTAATTTAAGTCAAATCAGTTTGTATGTTACCAAGTTCAAGTGAAACCGGATACAATATCTTCGAGGAGTTTGAAAATAGTGACATATAGCAGCTAAGTGCAATAATAAATGAAAGCAAATACAACCTCTCAGGGCAGCAGTCACTCAACCTTTTTCAATAGCTCAATCACTCGGCTGTCAGCTCTCAACACTCACACTCAATATGTACCTGCGCTCACTGGGGGTGTACAGACTCTGGAGGGGCTCCTTCGCCCAAGCGCTATGTCATTGCGACGTGTAGCCCGATCCCATATAAATAGCCATGAGGCTCATTGCGGCATGCAACCCGATCCATATATATATATATAGCCCTAAGGCTCGTTGTGGCATGCAACCCAATCCATATATATACACATAGCTCACAGCTCGACACCTAGGCCCTAACTCAGTCACCAACCTCTCCATTCTCTCGGGATCTCAAAAATCATAAATATCAACCCAAACAAAGATAATATAATGTATCAGCAAGAAAGAACAATAGACTGAGATATGATACAAAAGTAAATCGTGGCTGCATACAAAACAACAATTAGCAATTAGTTGAGTGAGTACAAGACCTCTGCGGGTCCCAAAAGTGTAATCACATAGCCTAAGCATGACTCCTAACATGATTTGCAGTCAAATTTCTATAACACAGGGAGAGCATATAGCTAACAACAAGTTATTCAACTTTATAAATAGCCATGAGGCTCATTGCGGCTTGCAACCCGATCCATATATATATATATATATACACACACAACCCTAAAGCTCGTTGAGGCATGCAACCCGATCCATATATATACACATAGCTCACAGCTCGGCACTCAGGCCCTAACTCAGTCCCCAACCTCTCTAGTTTCTCGGGCTCTCAGAAATCATAAATATCAGCCCAAACAAAGATAATATAATGTATCAGTAAGAAATAACAAGATACTGAGATATGATACAAAAGTAAAATCGTGACTGCGTACAAAACAACAATTAGCAATTAATTGAGTGAGTACACGACCTCTGCGGGTCCCAACAGTGTAATCACATAGCCTAAGCATGACTCCTAACATGATTTGTAGTCAAATTTCGATAACCCAGGGAAAGCATATAGCAACAACAAGTAATTCCACTTTACAATTCGGGCCTGACCGCCACCTGGTCTGGCGAAAAAAGCATAGAATCGGGCCTGACCGCCACCTGATCGGCCTCCGCCTTTAGGGCAACCTCTAGCTGACTGGGCCCCACCCCGAGTTGGCTGAGCGGGTGGTGAAGTAACTAGTGAAGAAGTCATAGTCTGGCTCTTCTACTGAGACGGACCTCCCGTAAGGTGGGGACAATATCTCCTTAATGGCTAGAGTCTCCATGCTCATACAACCTCCCCAGTGCTGGTGGTGGAGACCTAGCATACACGAGCCCTGACCCGATGGAACACTGGACGAACTCTGAACTTGAAGGACACTGAGAGATGAGTGACCCTGCTGATAACTTTGTGAACCATTGCCAGATGATTCATCATGGTGAACTGGGTGAGCCGTTTGAGCATGCCTGTAAGGATGACCCATGTCGTGGTAGAACTGACCCCCAAAAGGAACACCACTGAATCCAACCTATCCTCGAGGCCTCTTTGCCTCCCTCCTAGCCCGCTCTTGATTGCGTACCATCTCTATCTGACGGGCAATGTGGACAACCTCATCAAAAATAGCACCAGACACCCTATCTCTAGTCATCAACAACCACAGCTGAAATGTGAGGCCATCAATGACCCTCTTTATCCTCTCCCTATCTGTGGGAACCAACCAAACTGCATGATGGGAAAACTCATAAACCTTATCTCGTACTGCGTCACATACATATCACCCTGACAAAGCTACTCGAACTGCCTGCGCAGCTCCTCTCTGCGGGACTAAGGCACGAACTTCTCTAGGAAAAGAATAGAGAACTCCTGCCATGTAAAGGGTGCTGTGCCGACCGGCCTATGCCTCTCATAAGCCTCCCACCAACTAAAGGCAGCCCTAGAAAAATGAAAAGTAGGGATCGAGACCCCACTAGTCTCCAGAATACCTGTTGTACGGAGAATCCTCTAACACTTGTCCAAGAAACCCGGGGCATCCTATGCCTTTGTACCACTGAAAGATGGAGGCCGTAATCTCCAAAACCTCCCCAATCTCCGTTGGTCATCATCAGACATAACAGGAACCACATAGACCTGAGTAGTTTTAACCTGCTGGGCTAGTAGTGCCCCCGGTATCTGAAGTCCCTGTCCTATCTGATCTGGAGTACGGGCAACAGAGGTATGAGTACCTCCCATGGCCTAAGAAGTGGCAGGTGCGGCCTGAGCCGAAACCACCTGAGCAAGGCCGGTGCAAATTGTCAGAATCTGTGTTGTGGCCTCCTGAAGGCTTGGAATCACAATGGGCACAGGTGGTGCCTGAGCTAGTCCCACTGGCTCTTCCACAATTGGAACCTGGTCTTGAACTATGGAAACTAATGTATCTACATGTGCTGCCCTAGAAGTTGTGCGAGCTGCACCTCTGCCCCTACCGCAGCCTCTACCATGACCTCGGCCTCTCGCGGCCCTGACTGGTGGTACTGGTGGCTGTCCACCCTGTCTAGTAGTATATTTCCTCACCATTTGTGAGAGAGTAGAACAACAGAAGTTTAGTCACCAGAATCAATAGATTCGCATGACAAGAATTCAAGAATGTGGAGTTTCCTAAGGGTTCAACAGCCTCTCAAAGATAAGTACAAACGTCTTCGTACCGATCCACAAGACTCTACTAAACCTGCTCATGACTCATGAGACCTATGTAACCTAGACTGGGATACCAACTTGTCACGACCCAAAACCAATCGTCGTGATGGCGCCTATCGTAGTACTAGGCAAGCCACTACTCAACTATCTTAACACAGTAAAAGCTTTGAAACGTTAGATAGAAGAAATTAATATTTAAGAAAACCTTTTTGGAACAGAAACAAACCCGCTACATCATACAATATATCCCAAAACCAGGGAGTCATCGAGTACACGAGCATCTATACTAGGAACAATCTAATACAATGTCTAAGGAATAAGAACTAAAATGCGATAAAGACAATGAAGGAGAGCTAAGGCCTGCGAACGCCATGCAGCTACCTCGATAGTCTCCGGGATCAGCTGCTCAAATATCATTGCCCGCTATGATCGGGAACACCTGAATCTGCACACGAAGTGCAGGGTCTAGCATGAGTACAACCAACTTAGTAAGTAACAATAATAAATAAGGAACTGAAAGATAGTGACGAGCTACACAATTATTGTTCATTTTCAGTAATCGCAGCAAGAAAGTAGACATGCTTTCAAATTCGGTAATTTAAGTCAAATCAGTTTGTACGTTACCAAGTTCAAGTGAAACCGGATACAATATCTTCTAGGAGTTTAAAACAGTGACATATAGCAGCTAAGTGCAACAACAAATGAAATCAAGTACAACCTCTCAGGGCAGCAGTCACTCAACCTTTCTCAATAGGTCAATCACTCGGCTCTTTGCCCTCAACACTTACACTCAATATGTACCTGAACTCAGTGGGGGTGTACAGACTCTGGATGGGCTCCTTCGCCCAAGCGGTATGTCGTTGCGGCGTGCAGCCCGATCCCATATAAATAGCCATGAGGCTCATTGTGGCATGCAACCCAAACCGATATATATATATATATATATATATATATATATATATAGCCCTCCTAAGGCTCGTTGCGGCATACAACCCGATTTATATATATACACATAGCTCACAGCTCGGCACTCAGGCCCTAACTCAGTCACCAACCTCTCCAGTGTCTCGGGCTCTCACAAATCATAAATATCAGCCCAAACAAAGATAATATAATGTATAAACAAGAAATAACAAGAGACTGAGATATGATACACAAGTAAATCGTAACTGCATACAAAACAACAATTAGCAATTAATTGAGTGAGTACACGACCTCTGCGGGTCCCAACGGTGTAATCACATAGCCTAAGCATGACTCCTAACATGATTTGCAGTCAAATTTCTATAATACAAAGAGAGCATATAGCTAACAACAGGTTATTCAACTTTACAATTCCACAATATGGACCAAGTCACAATTTCAACGGTGCAGGCCCACACGCCCGTCACCTAGTATGTGCGTTACCACCAAACAATTATATAACAACAAAGTCCGAGGTTTCATGCCCTCAGGACCAGATACAAAACTGTTACTTACCTCAATCCGAGCCAAAACTCTACTCCAAAAAGCCCTTGCCTCACAAATCGGCCTTCAAATGTCCCAAATATAGCCACAAGAAATACAATACAATCAATACGGCTAAATGAATTAATTCCATAAGCAAAATACGAATTATAAGCCAAAATCTGAAATTGGTCCAAACCTGACCCCTGGCCCCGCGTCTCAAAATTTGACAAAAGTCACAAAAACCGAAAGCACATTCACTCGCGAGTCTAACCACACCAAATTTATCAAAATCCGACATCAAATGGCCATTCAATTCCCCAAAAATTAACTCTCCAAATCCCTAGCCTCAAACCCCCAATTTGCACCTCAAACACTCACCAACTAAGTGTAAAATCAGTGGGAAAAAGTAATCATTGAAGGAAAATGGACAAAAAAGCTTACCTCAAGAATTCAACTTGAAAAACCCTCTCCAAATCTCCAAAGTCCGATCTCAAAATGTTGAAATGAAGCCAAAATCGCGAAACTCTCGTTTTTAAATATTTTGCCCAGGCCACTTTCGCACCTGCGGAAAAGTTTCCCCATCCGCGGTCCTGCTTCTGCGGTGAAAGCTTCGCATCTGCGGAAGTCACTTAGCCCAGCTTCCTCCGCTTCTGTGAGCCTCGGACCGCTTATGCGCCTTCAGAGGTGCGGAAAATTCCATCGCACCTGAGCGCCTGCCCGCACCTGCGCTTGTCCGCCCGCTTCTACGCAAGAGCTTCTGCGCACACATGCCCGCATTTATGGCCTCTACCCAAATCCTTTCTGGCCGCTTCTGCGGTCACTTTTCTTTCTTCTGCGAGCTCGCATCTGCGGTTCCCAATTCGCAGGTGCAATTACACAAGTAGTTGCAAACCTTCAACAATTCTTCAACTTCAAACGTTGGTCCGTTAACGACACAAAATCAACCCGAGGCCCCCGGGATCTAAACCAAACATACCAACAAGTCTTATATCCCAATACGAAGTTAGTTGAACCCTCAAATCACCTCAACCAATGTCAAAAATATGAATTACATACGGATTCAAGCCTAATGAATTTTAAAATTTCCAAATTCTACAAACGACATCCAATCCTATCAAATCACGTCCGATTGACCTCACATTTTGCGCACAAGTCATAAATGACACCACGAACCTACTCCAACTTCCAGAAATCCAATTCGACCAGGATATCAAAAAGTCCACTCCTGGTCAAACTTTGCAAAATTCCAAATTTCGCCATTTCAAGCCTAATTCTACTCCTGACCTCCAAATCACAATCCGGACACTCTCCTAAGTACAGAATCACCCAACGGAGCTAACTGAACTATCAAAATTCCAATCCGAGGTCATTTACACATATGTCGACATCCGGTTAACTTTTCCAACTTAAGCTTCCAATTAAAAGACTAAATGTCTCCATTCATCCTGAATTCTCTCTGAATCCAAACCAACTAACCCGAAAAGTCATAAAATAACAGTGAAGCACAAAAATGAGCAAAAAAGGGGAACGGGGCTACAACTCTCGAAATGACCGGCTGGGTCGTTACATTAAGACACTTATCATTTATGTATTTAAAGTCATGATTTCCAAAATATTCTAGTTATTTATGTTTTATGATGATCTTGAAAGTAAAGAAATAAAAGTATGAGATATGAAATGCGGCCATCGTGCCAAGAATGAAGTTTATTATATATGGCCAAGCGTGCCAATGGAATGAAATATTTAATGATAGACTATGAGATGAATATTTATTACTTTTATATGTATATATAAACTATTTTTGGAAGTATCGTAAGGTCACCGAGGAAGGTTGGGTTATAAATTCCCAAGCACGAAACTACACGTGCCGTTGTAGGAGATGGTTGAGAGATAAATTCCCGTCATGATATGTTGAGATTAATCCCCTTGATTGGGATGAATGGATAGTTATCAAGGACCATGTCGA
>AWOL01S0004405.1:0-19748 GCA_000715115.1 Nicotiana otophora
TCTATGATATTCTTCCATATATATAAATCAACAGCTTTCGGAGCAGTTATTTATTTGAAAAAAAGAAAGAAAAGAAATAATATTCGCCTTAATTGTAAACTCCGATCCGTGGCTGTTAGGTATAGGAATATCATTACATGTGATAGCTAATATATCAGGAATCTTGAGTATTAGTTAGAAGTATAATAATGGCAATTAGATAATCTTCTCTTGCAAATTAAAATACTGGCGGTGTTAATTAGTTTGATTGTGCCTTCCATTGAGGATTTCTCATTTGTTTACTTCAAAAGAATTTTCTAACATGTCATCGGTTATCATACGCGATATATTAAGTACTTCAAATATAGCTCGTCATATCATATTATATTATATGGTAAGTGTGTACACCCCAAGTCAAAGTTAATTTACAAATTTACCCATTTAATACTAAGTGTCAGTTTTGCCTATCATTTTTACCCTTTAAAAGTACATTATCTCTTTGTTATTGATATATAAAAATGTAACAATATTAGATTACAATATACAATGTATCTGATACACTTTTAAACTGATGATTTCATTTAGTATTCCTAACTAATTAGTTGTGCTACTTATTATATTCTGAACTAATTAATTCATAAAACGTTTGAGTTGAGACTTGAAAATATATTCCAAATGGAATACTAAGGGCCGGAGAGCTCTCTCGCTGCATATCTATATATATATATATATATAAGAGCTGGCAGCCGGGTAGGAAACGCGCACAACAATATAGGAGTTGTGTTTACCTTTAGTTACCGAGCACTTTGATTTCATATCCTATCTACTGTTAAATTTCAAACGTTAATATTAAGTCGTGACGAACTATAGCATTTTCTTAAGCATCTATAAAAAGAGGCTTGGGTCGCATTGAATATGGTTTGCTTTTTTGGTTGATATAAAGTGGAAAAACGAAAACAAACCAGAAGTGAGGCTTTATGGAAGTAAGGGGTTCTAGCCTTTTTCATTTCTTGTTTGTAAAGTAACAACCAAATCAGAAGTTGTTTCCTGAAGAAAAAAATGTGTTCTACTTATTTATGCTGTCATCGCCATTTGTATTAGTTTTTTCCCGAAATTTCCTTGTAATTTTGAAGTGTTCATAATTATGATCTTATTACATTTTTATTTTTTATGCTTATATTAACTTTTTAATAAACATTAATTTGATGTGAACCCAGTACTTTTATCGTAGAGTATAAATTTATGTGTAAAATTCTACTAAATTTATAAAAATAGTAGATGTGAACCCATAACTTTAAATATATAATTAATTTTATGTCAAGAACCTTAAAGATTGAACCCATAAAATTTAAATCCTGAATCCGCCTCTGCCAACCATATAGATCATAATTAATGAAATTTTTTCAATGGAATTCCAATAAATTGAAGTAGATATTAAAAAAATGGCATGGCAATTTCTGCATTTCTATCCAAATAATCCAAACACTCTTATATAAGATAAATCACCCGACTCTTATTCAAAGCCATCTACACACTCCAGCTGCTTCCTTACGCTAGAAACTAGTTTTAAGAAATTGAGTTTGAGCATAGGGCTTGAAAGGTTACCAAAACTTCTGGAGATAGAAACACAAAACAAGACTCGACTTCATTAATTTTTTTATTTACGTTTTTCAAACCCCCAAGCTCAAACATAACTTCCTACTAAGAGTGAATCTTATTTATCACATCACGCTCCTTGACGATAGTTAAATATTTTTGAAAGACGCGTAGTTTTGTTATATCTTATTTCTCTCGGCTAATTTATTCAATTTAATTTGTGACATTATTATATTCATAAGTACTAATTAACTTTAGTTTCAGTTGGTGGTGAAATATTAATCAAGTTTTATAACGATCCGATTTGTCGTTTTGAACATTTACACTCCTTTCAACTATTTGAAATCTTGAATAGTTTCATATGATATATTATGACATGTGTGAATCGTCGGTTTTGATGTTTCAGGTGTTTCGGGATTAGTTCGGAAGAATAAATTTCTTGTTGGAAGCTTAAATGAAAAATGGTTGACCGGAATTTGACTTTTGTGCAAACGACTCCAGAATGAAGTTTTGATGGTTCCAATAGCTCCATATGGTGATTTTGGACTTAGAAGTGTGTCTGAATATTTATTTGGAAGTTCGTAGTTGATTTTGGCTTGAAATGGCGAAAGTTGAAAATGAAAGGTTTGGAAGTTTGATCAGGAGTTGACTTTATTGATATCGGGGTTGGAATCCAGTTTTGGAAATTGTTATGTCATTTATGACTTGTGTGCAAAATTTAAAGTCAATCGGACTTGATTTGATAGGTTTTCGGCATCGAATGTAGAATTTGGAATTCAAAAGTTCATAAGTTTTTTTTGGCTTGAATCGATGCGTGATTTGTGATTTTGAGGTTTGGTACCTCAGGAAAATTCTTGAATAAATCTTGTGTGAGAGTGGTGGTTGCCGAAATAACCTTGACCCGGGCGAAATAGAAAAGATTTCCATCACCATCGCCCAGGGTAGCGTAGGGCGCTAGCCCTGGTGCTGGGAATTTTGAGGTTCTGAAAACAGGGCCACAGGTAGCGCCCCACGCTACCTGTGGCGCTCGAAATATTATATACTCATTTCGGGGTTCATTTTTTCCCATTCCTCTTGGCCGCATTTTCGAGGTTTTCTCCACTCTTTCAAAACCTCCAACTCCCCAATCTTCAAAGTGAGTAATCCCTACTAATTTGGTGTTTCATTCTATCAATTCCACACTAAAACTAACTCAATCCTCCATGACATCCTTAGATCTTCAAGAAATTTCTTCAAGAACTCAAAAGAGGGTTTTGGCAAGATTTTTTTCAAACGGTAATCCTACACCCTTAGACTTACATGCATGGATTTATTATGAAAATATGAGTATGAATTAAGTATTGGAACTCATGGGATGGTGGTTGGAAGCCATAAGTTCCCAATTTAAATGCATAACCATTGTAGTGATTGAAAAGTGATTATTTGATGGAATTTTGTTGGTTGAGTATGAATGATTGGTCACACATGTGATGTTGGGAGTATAAATTGTTAAAGAATAATGGCGGGATAAATTGTTGATAAATGGTGGTAGTTGGATGAACTAATTCTATTGTTAAGAGGTGTAGAGATTTATGCCTACTAGGTATTTGATAAAGTGTCTAAATGGCTTAAACTATGAAATTGGTTACTAATATTGGTTCTATTGGATGTTGATATTGTAGATTAAAGTTGCTTGGTGTACTGGATTATTGTAGTGTCATTAAGGGGTGAATTTTAGTTTCGGGTTGTTGGCTTTGAATTGAGGAGATAGGAAGGCATTCGGAGGTGGATACGTGCGGAATGAAATTTTCGGAGCAATTATTTAGCTTGCTCGGCATTGGATTGGCTTGTTTGAGGTAAGTGTTTTGCCTAACTTTGTTGAGAGAATTTTTCCTACTAATTGCCATTGTTTGTTACATGCAGGAGTGATACATGTATGAGGTGATGAGCATATATGCATTTGCCAAGGTTAATCATGCTCGGGGATAAATTATAAGATTTATTGTGCTTTGTTGAATTACGTGACACTCTTGTTTCATGTCTTCTTTGACTTCTAGATTTCTATGAATATGACATTAAATGCTAGAAATCCAAATTTGGCTTATTGTAATTTGATTAAAAATCTGACGGACTTTTATGAAAATTATTGATGTGCTAAATTTGGTCGTTATTATATTTAATCACAAATACGACTCTACGACCGTTATTCTTGAGATTTTAAATTCGATACATGAGTTGAAGATCATTTTTGAGACTTGTTGAAATACTGGAATAATAAAGTACTTGAAGTTTATTGAATTGTTATTGGCTTGAAAGTCGTGATGGATGTTCAATTTGGATCATTCGTTTAAACACTCTCATTGATGTTATTTTTGCTTCCTACCTTGCTTGTTAATGATATACATGTGCTTGATAAGGAAGAGTGTAAAGCACGAAGGGTGATGCCGTACCATTTTATCAACATTATTATGTGAGGAAGAGTGTAAAGTACGAAGGGATGCCGTACCGTTTCAGTTATATTATCATGTGAAGAAAAGTATAAAGCACGAAGGGTGATGACATGGCATTCATATACATTAATATGCACGAAGGATAATGTCGTGCCATTTGATATACATTATCATGTGAGGATGAGAGTAAAAGCACGAAGGGTGATGTCGTGCCATTATTTTTATATTATCATATGTTCATGGCATGAAGGGTGTTTCCGTGCAGGCGAGGACAAGAGGCATATATTATATTGTGATATATTTTCGTTGTGTTTACATTCATCCTTTTATCTTGAGCTATTATTGTGCACCTATGTTTTCTATGTGACTTGTAGTCGTTGTTCTTTCTGTGCCCTCTACCCTAAGTGTTGCAGTGTATCTATGCATTCTATCCATTTCACTTGCAAATATTATGATTTTCTTCTTATTTGTTATATTTGCATCTGAGCCTTCTACCATGCTAATTAGTGAAATTCATATTCTATCTTCCTAATTGTTGTTATAATTTTTATGCCTTTTTCCTAGCCTGGTTCCGTGGTCCATATGTACTGCTTTGTTCGTTGTTGCTTCATGTATGCCTCCCACCTTATTTCTTTTATTGTTATTGGCATTTCTCCCACCTAGTTGGGACTCTTATATGTATGCTTGGTGAGAAATAGATAAATACACGAAAGGTGTTATCGTGCCAATTGATTTGATTTACATATATAAATGGGGTAAGAAAGAGACAAGTGCAAGAAGGTATTACCGTACCATTTGATATGATATCTTGAATATATTTCTTACACCAGAAAAGTTATGAATTTGCTATTGTGATTTCTCCTAGTAATCTTTTTCTGCCTCGCATAGTTGTTTCTTTGTACCCTTAGCTGTTATGTTCTATAATGTTTCTATTATTAGTATACTGCACAGGTTATAACAATGAGTATCTTTTTACTAAAAATCCTCATCACTACTTCGACGAGGTTAGACAAAATACTTACTGAGTACATGGGGTCGGTTGTACTCATACTATACTTCTGCACCTTGTGTATAGATTTTGGATGCTGATGTTGTGGTGTATGGCGGGAGCTGGCATTGAAGATGTTTCCGCAATCCGGTCATAGCTGGCTCTTGTTCTTGGTAGCTTTGGAATCATTAATCTGTTCACATATATGTCAAAGAGATGATGTATTTTATTGCATATCATCTTTGCAAATTCTAAATCTTAGAAACTCATGATTTGTATTACCAGTATTTGGGAAAAGTTGAAAGGTTCTGTTATTTTATCATTTATTTTACTCGATAAACCCAATTAAATTGGATTTTAGTTAATTGGCTTACCTAACGGGTTGGGTTAGGTACCATCACAACTGGTCGAATTTTAGGTCGTGACAGATTGGTATCAGAGCTCTAGGTTCATTGGTTATACGAGTCATGAGCAAGTGTCTAGTAGAGTCTTGCGGATCGGTATAATGACGTCCATACTTATCTTCGAGAGGCTACATGGAATTTAGTATAAACTTCCCATCTTTCTTTCCTTATCGTGCGACATTGATTCAGCTTGTGAATTTCATTCCACTCACTCGTATGCGTATGTGAACGCTCAGTATCAGTTGTGCACAGACGGATTTTGATTCTATGAACGAGGTACGAGATGTGTATTATATATTTTGGTGACGGGCCAGTCTGGAGGACTTGAGGCCAGGTTTGGGCCACAGCTTAAGCTCGGTAGTTTCAGTTGTATGAGCCTGTGCTTTTGGACTTCTATGTCCAGTGGTGTCCCTATAAGTGGGACTAGTGGCTAGGTGAGTGGTTGGATAGCGGTATAATGAGTATGATATGACTGCGGGATGTATTCAGATGGTTGGAAGGTGACAAGGAGAGATCACTTGGGATGTAAAAAAGGCTATTGGGTGCTTGATTTCTGTGGGTGTATATACGGTCTGAAGTTAGGAGAATTTTGAGGGGTTCTTTCATGTTATTTCATTGGTGGGGACGAAGTAGATTTTCATGCCTTGTTGATGAGTTCAAACTTAGGAAAGATTAAGAGATTGCGTAGTAGTAGTGGCTGTGAAAGGATATAGAGAGAAGTCAGTTTGAGGCTAGGAAGGCGGGTTATCACCTGCGGGGTGCCCTGAGGTTGTGTGATCCCTATATTGTTTCTGTGGAGAGTTTTCTCTTACTTGTGGGTTATATGTGAAGCAGTTTGAGTTTGGATTGGTTGGGGAAGTTGACTTGACTGTCGGGAAGATGAATGCGAGCTTAGAAGATGATTTGAGATATTATACGATTTGTGTCACATGATCTCATGAAGGATTTAGTTGAATTTCGGTGTGATATTATGGCAGTAATAGAGAATGGGTATTGTGAGTTACCGAATGTTTCATTCTATGGATTTGAGCCAAGTGGGGGAGCCTGCTCTTGACGATTTGATTTCATGTCTATGTGTTAAATAACAGTTTTGGTCTGAGGCATACTTGTGAATCGGTTAGGACTTGCAGAGGATGAAGTCGAGGATGACTCGAGAAAGAAATCCCTGGATAGGGGTTATATTGCACTTTATGAGTATATGAAAATCATGGAATGATTAAGTTGTTATTTGTGAAGGATGTAGTGTGTATAGAGTATGAAATTGATCGGTTGCGTTAAGGTGAAATTTACTTCTTTGGGTGTTGTTGTGCTAATGGGGCACAAGTTGTTTGGTCGCTTGGGTGGTGCAATTGAGATTTGAGCAGAGTGGATGACTCTCGAAACGTTCCAATGGATTCAAGATGTATATGTAGCAATTACAAATTTTTCGGATTTGTATAGGGCTAAGACCTGAGACTAGCATTTGTTGGCGTCGAGACTTGCAGTAACTCTGTATCACTATAGGTTCTACCCTTCAGTATCAGAAAGGTTAAAAGAACAATTTTAAAATTCACATAAGGTCTCTTCAGAGCGAGTGTCTCGGTTGTGGTACTTATGGGGTGCTTAAGAAGGAATACAACAACTTATGGGCCTTGGGGCGGTGTGCTTATATGCTAGGATCTCTTGTGGTGAGCTTTGGGTAAGAATTCTATCTAAACTTGGTTGAGGCACTAGTTGCCTGAATTAATTGTGATAACCATGTGCTATGGGTGCGCATATGTATGGGGCTTGAACCCATGTGCGAGCACCAAGGAATTTATTCATGCTCGGGGAAATGCTAAGGTTATAATAAGCCTAGAGTTGACTGTAAGCTTAAAGCTATAATGTTTTCTCATAATTGTACCATTGCTGTGAACTATTTGAGCTATACTTGAGGTTACGAAGAGGTTAACTCCCTGAATAAATTTGGTAATTAATATTTCTGTGTTAACTTGCCGATTTGAGCTATAATAGCACACATTGCACATGCCTACACTTTAGCATGTCATTTATACCAGTCCAGAAGCATGAGAATCTTATTGCATTTATCACATACGTGTATACAAGTTTAACTACTCATGTATGATATGTTCGGATTGGAGGCCTCTGACTATGACAGACGGATTATGTTATTATAGCACATGAATTGTCCATGCAGATCTAGATATTGTACTATAGCATACACGTTGTTCGTGCAAAAACGTGAGTTGTCTGTGTGGTTGATATTGATGTGAGCTCTGGGAGAGTCGGTTACTGCTATTGGATCGGGTTGCGCGCCGCAACTGTACTATGATAAGATGTAATCCCTTATGCTTATTTCATGTGTTTTTCTCTTACTTGTATGAAAATAGTTCATAGGAAAATGTTAAAAATTTCCCTCATAGCTTAGCTTGTTTAGTAGCCTTCTTATTAATTTTCTTACTATTATCTGTCATGTCTGAATTATTACTTATTTGGTGTACGAGATCACATTGTGTGGGGCTTTATATGACTTTTGGTGTGACTTGACAATTGGGTTGCTTATATTGGTTGAGATGAGGTTTCTAGACCTAAGAATTTCCCTATCGTATTGGGATAAGGAATGTTTGGAAGAATGATACCATGTTTCCACTAAGAATTTGGGGAATGGCCCTGATTGGGCGAGTGAACTTCTCGGATTATTGATCAAACGAGTATTTAAGAGATTATGCGTGTTTCCTTCATCATCGACAATGTACGAAGGTTTTATTGATATGAGTTTTACTACCGATATCATATTTGCTTTGGGCTAAGCTATGGTAGTCATCAGTTATTGTATTGAGTATTTGAGTAATGTGGTATATCACATGATTGCATATTGAGTCATGGTTAAGGCTTGGCACGACCTATTCAGACTTATATAGTATGTAAATGAGAGATTCGGGTCTTGTAAGGAATTTATGGTGTTAGAAATATGTTCCAAGGTTTATTGGCTAAGGCTAAATTGGTTATTTTCAGTTATGTGGTGTTATCAGGCCTATATGGAATAGGGTGACGTGGTATCACCCCCGGGTATGTGCGTGGTAAGGTGAAATAGCGATTTGAAGGTTTAGGAACAACTCTTGGCACGTTCGAGGACGAACGTATGTTTAAGTGGGGGAGAATGTAACGACCCGACTTGTCGTTTTGAACATTTACGCTCCTTTCAATTATTTGAAGTCTTGAATAGCTTCATATGATGTATTATGACGTATGTGAATCGTCGGTTTTGATGTTTCAGGTGTTTCGGGATTAGTTCGAAAGAATAAATTTCATGTTGGAAGCTTAAATGAAAAGGGTTCACTAGAGCTTAACTTTTGTGCAAACGACTCTGGAATGGAGTTTTGATAGTTCCAATAGCTCTTTATGGTGATTTTGGACTTAGGAGTGTGCCCGGATATTTATTTGGAAGTCCGTAGTTGATTTTGGCTTGAAATGGCGAAAGTTGAAAATGAAAGGTTTGAAAGTTTGATCGGGAGTTGACCTTATTAATCATGCTCGGGGGTAAATTATACGATTTATTGTGCTTTATATAATTATGTGACACTCTTGTTTCATGTCTTCTTTGATTTCAAGATTTCTATGAATATGACATTAAATGCTAGAAACCCTGATTTGGCTTATTATAATTTGATTAAAAATCTGACGGACTTTTGTGAAAATTATTGTAACAACCCGGCCGGTCGTTTTGAGAATATAAGTCCCGTTCGGCAGCATAATACCCTGAGCAGCTTCGTATATTGTGTATTGACTTGCGTGCGTGGTTGAATTCAATTATCGGGTGATTCGGAGTAATTTGGGACACTTAGTCCGTAAAATGAAAGTTTAAGTCTTAGGATTTTGACCGTAGTCAGAACTGTATGAAGACGACTCCGGAATGGAGTTTTGTCAGTTCTGTTAGCTCCGTTGGGTGATTTTGGACTTAGGGGCGTGTCTGGATTGTGTTTCGGAGGTCAGTAGCTCATTTAGGCTTGAAATGGCAAAAGTCGAATTTTTGGAGATCTGAACGGGGAGTGGAATTTTTGATATCGGGGTCAGAATGCAATTTCGAGAGTTGGAACAACTCTGTTATGTTATTTGGGACTTTACTGCAAAATTTGATGTCATTCCGGGTTGGTTTGATTGGTTTCGACATGAGTTTTCGAAGTTGGAAGTTTTGAAAGTTTATAAGTCCGATTTGTGGTGCGATTTGTATTTTCGGCATTGTTTGATGTGATTTAAGACCCCGAGCGAGTTCGTGTTAGGTTATGGAACTTATTGGTATGTTTAGACGGGGTCTCGGAGGCCTCAGGTGAGTTTCGGATGGGCTACAGGTCATTTTCCCCTATTTTTGAACTGCTGGTTCTGGTGTCTGATGTTCTTCTTCACGATCGCGAAGCTCCTTTCGCGTTCGCGAAGTGTCTCTGCTGAACGCCTTAATTTTCCTTCTTCGTGTTCGCGTAGTACGCCTCGCGATCACGTAGCTCTGCTCATTTCCTTCATCGCGTTTGCGTCCTCCATTCCTGGTTCGCGTAGTAGAAACCAGGCCCTGAGCACTGGAGGTCGTTACTCTTCGCGTTTGCGTGTTTCCCTACGCGTTCGCGTAGGTTTCCGTCTCTTCTTCTCCACATTCGCGAGCGTGTCTTCGCGTTCGCGAAGCACTTCCTGGCAGCCTTAATTTTTTCTTCTTCGCGAATGCGTCCCTTTCTACGTGTTCGCGATGCTTTCAGACCTGGGCAGAATATAGGTTTTTCCAAATCGAGGGTTAGGCCATTTTCATCATATTTTGACTTGTAGAGCTCGGTTTTGAGCGATCCTTTGTGGGTTTTTCAAGCAAATCGATTGGGTAAGTGTTCTTCACCTAGAATTTAATATATTCCATGATTTTATCTTTATTTTTATCATTTAATTTGTGTTTTGAGTTGAGGAAAAAGGAGATTTTTGAAGAAAATTTTCAAAATGAAAAATCATGATTTGAGGGGTGAATTGGTATCGGAATTTGATAATTTTAGTATGGTTGAACTCGTATCGGAATGGGTGTTTGGGTTTTGTAAAATTTGTCGGGTTTCGAGGGTCGACTTTTGGACCGATTTTTAGATTTTGTTAAAGATTGATGCTTTATGATCCAGAATAGTCTCTTATGAGTTATATTTGTGCTTTGAAGTTATTTTGATTAGATTTGAGTCGTTCAGAGGTCATTTCACCCGAGAAGTTTATTTTTGAGTATCGGTCTGTCTTCTTTGAGGTAAGTATCTTGCCTAACTTCGTGTGGGGGAACTACCCCTTAGGATTTGAGTCTTCTATGTTGATTGTAGTCCATGTACGCGAGGTGACGAGTGCGTACTCGGGCTTATTTGTGGAAAGTTGGCCTTTTAGGGTTCTTAGGTTCTTATATTCACGAGTATGAAGTTGTCCTTGATATGATTAAGTTCTTATTTACTAGTTTTACCTCTACATATTTTAATTTGAATTAATTGCTTCAGGATTCACTCTTATTGCCTATTTGACTCTTATTTGCCTTAACTGAAGATTTTACCTCTTCTATTGTCATGCTATCTTTTCATAACTGCTTATCTTTATTTGGAATTATTATTATCTCATCCTATAATTGTTCAGTCTTAATTGAGGTTATAATTATCTTTCCGCTGCTTACCCTTAATTGAATTGTTGAATATGCTTCGTAATTTCTCAACCTTGAAAGAAGTTAGTTATCCTACATCTTAGTCGACTTATTTTATTTTGGAATTATTTGACTCGTGTTAGCTTCCCTGTTGTTGAAATGTATATTGCGAGATCGTTGCTACATATTAGTTTTCCTTTGTTGAGCTGTTCTCTTTACGCCTAACATCCTTTACTGTGGTTATTCCTTGTGAATTGGTTCTACCATTTCTTTGTGATTTAAAGTTCTTGAGTTGATTTACTTGTCGTACTTTGTATTATTGTCATTGTTGCTGTTGTACTTGTTGTGGTGATGCACGAGGTTTCTACCGTACGGTTGTTGTTATTGTGATGCACGAGGTTTCTGCCGTGCAGTTGTGGTTATTGTGATGCATGAGGTTTCTGCCGTGCGGTTGTTGTTATGGGGTTGCACGAGATTTCTGCCATGCTATTGTTACTATTAATATTTGCACATGCGGCGTGACAAGGCGGGATATATATATATGGGTTGCGCATGTGGAGAGACAAGGTGAGAACATCGTTATGCACGTGTGGTGAGACAAGGCGGGCACTTATTTTATTATTGCACACGTGGCAAGACAAGGTGAGCTGTGTCAGGGATTGAAATGTGATGATTTGTGATGACCTGGGGGTATTCTTGTTGTTGATATTTGTGTAGTAGTACACTTACTTGTGTGAGCTTTATCTTGTGAAAGTTATGAGAAAAATATTTTACGTGTTGTCCGTTCTTTTTCCTTATTCTTATTTGCTGGTATGGACTATGTTAGGACGCTTGCACAAGCATACGCGTAGTTAAGCACTCTTATCGAATAAGAGGTGTTCTTGGTATTGTTGAGCATATATGCTCACCCTTGTTTACTTGCCTTCTATGTGAGAATGACTCTATTGGCATGTGAGTCGTCAGTGTGATTATGATGTGTTATGAGGGCACATGATGCCAAGTGTTAGGGTTCTAGTATTGAAACATGTGAGTTGTAATTTGTCCGAGGTTCGGTACCTCATTGAGTTTGTTGACTAAAACTTGATGTAAAAGCGGTTGTAGTTGCTGAGTTATTACTTGTCCTTGCTGTATTTGTGATTCCGAATTTAGGTTGTNTGATGTAAAAGCGGTTGTAGTTGCTGAGTTATTACTTGTCCTTGCTGTATTTGTGATTCCGGATTTAGGTTGTATTCCATTCACTCTTCTGTGTCATTTTTATGGTATTCCGCTGATACTTGTTGTTTCCTTTCTTATTGCCATTACTGTATTGTGAGCCATATTGCATAGTCTTTATGTAGATATCATATTTTTGTTGTTCATATACTTATACTTGTTCAATTTATTAGACCAGTGGGTGTCTTGACTGTTCCTCGTCACTACTCTACCGAGGTTAGTCTTGATACTTATTGGGCACCGCTGTGGTGTGCTCATTCTATACTTCTGCACATTTTTATGCAGATCCAGGTATTTGTTCGATA
Source organism: Nicotiana otophora (assembly GCA_000715115.1). Lineage (NCBI taxonomy): Eukaryota > Viridiplantae > Streptophyta > Magnoliopsida > Solanales > Solanaceae > Nicotiana > Nicotiana otophora. The sequence continues at coordinate 12,528 of AWOL01S0004405.1, forward strand.
GTAGCTGTGCGGGTCGTTGCTGTGGAGACTCAAGGTAAATCTGCCGCTGCGTTCGCAGGTTTCGGAGTCACCTTCAAGCTTTTGTTTTGCACTGTTTATTCTTATTTCTGGATAGTTATATTTAGAAGTTTTCTAACAAACACTCTGTAGAGCTTACGACTTGTACTACCGGTTTTGAGAATTGTAAATTTTAAGAGATTTCTATTTCAAATTATTAGATGTTATTTAATTAATATTGTTGTTTCAATTAATGTTAGGCTTACTTAGTCTCTAAGACTAGGTGCCATATGATACCGAACGGAGGGAAAATTGGGCCGTGACAATTATTGATGTGCTACATCTGCTCGTTGTTATACTTAATCACAAATACGACTCTACGACCATTATTTTTGAGATTTTAAATTCTATACATGAGTTGAAGATCATTTTTGAGACTCGTTGGAATACTGGAATAATAAAGTACTTGAAGTTTATTGAATTGTTATTGGCTTGAAAGCCGTGATTGATGTTCAATTTAGAACATTCGTTTAAACTCTCTCCTTGATGTTATTTATACTTCCTACCTTGTTTGTTAATGATATATATGTGCTTGGTAAGGAAGTGTGTAAAGTATGAAGGGTGATGCCGTGCCATTTCATATACATTATCATGTGAGAGAGAGTGTAAAGCACGAAGGGTTATGCCGTGCCATTTCAGTTATATTATCATATGAAGAAAAGTATAAAGCACGAAGGGTGATGCCGTGTAATTCATATACATTAATATGCACGAAGGATAATGTCGTGTCATTTCATATACATTACCATGTGAGGGAGAGTGTAAAGTACGAAGGTTGATGCCGTGCCATTTCAGTTATATTATTATGTGAAGAAAAGTATAAAGCACGAAGGGTGATGTCGTGCCATTCATATACATTAATATGCACGAAGGATAATGCTGTGTCATTTCATATATATTATCATGTGAGGATGATGGTAAAAGCACGAAGGGTGATGTCGTGCCATTCATATACATTAATATGCACGAAGGATAATGCTGTGTCATTTCATATATATTATCATGTGAGGATGATGGTAAAAGCACGAAGGGTGATGTCGTGCCATTATTTTTATATTATCATATGTTCATGGCATGAAGAGTGTTTCCGTGCAGGCGAGGACAAGAGACATACATTATATTGTGATATCTTTTCGTTGTATTTACATTCATCCCTTTATCTTGAGCTATTATTGTGCACCTATGTTTTCTATGTGACTTGTAGTCGTTGTTCTTTCTGTGCCCTCTACCCCAAATATTGCAGTGTATCTATGCATTCTATCCATTTCACTTGCAAATATTATGATTTTCTTCTTATTTGTTATATTTGCATCTGAGCCTTCTACCATGCTAATTAGTGATATTCATATTCTACCTTCCTAATTGCTGTTATAATTTCTATGCCTTTTTCCTAGCCTGGTTCCGTGGTCCATATGTACTGCTTTGTTCGTTGTTGCTTCCTGTATGCCTCCCACCTTATTTTTTTTATTGTTATTGGCATTTCTCCCACCTAGTTGAGACTCTTATATGTATGCTCGGTGGGAAATAGATAAATGCACGAAAGGTGTTGTCGTGCCAATTGATTTGATCTACATATATAAATGGGGTAAGAAAGAGACAAGTGCAAGAAGGTATTACCGTACCATTTGATATATCCTCACACCAGGAAAGTTATGAATTTGCTATTGTGATTTCTCCTAGTAATCTTTTTCTGCCTCACATAGTTGTTTCATTGTACCCTTATCTGTTATATTCTATAATGTTTCTATTGTTAGTATACTGCAAAGGTTATAACACTGAGTATCATTTTACTAAAAATCCTCGTCACACTACTAGAAATACAGACTTTTTCCAAGGAAGAATTGGTAGAAAATCTGTGTGAAATTTTAATATTCCCACTATATTCCTAGGGGAGACGCGCAGTGGGAATATGGCTGGTGGAAAAATAGTTTCCCAGGACATTCGCGGGTAATTCCCAGGGAGTTTTCCACTGAGGCCTTCACGAGAACTTGGTGGGGTCACATAGTGTATTTTCCCACGAATGTCATGAGAAAAGTATGATAATATAATAATTTAATATTCTTAAGTTTCCCACTGAATTTGTGGGATGTATTAAAAATAATTTAGATATTTTTTATTTTACACATGGAAGTAGTGGAAAATATCTGTAACCTGGAAATAAACATATAAACATTCCCACAAAAATCAGCGGGAAATATTAAAATTAAGAAAAACAAATATGCACAAAATTCCCACGGAGTCGGTGGGAAAAATGTGGGAAATATAGAAAATATGTTTATGGTCAAATTTATTTTTAGAACTACACCACTTGCCAAACAGAAAGTACAACCAACAATACAAGACTAAATACAATTAAGCATTCAAATATCAAATTCAACATGCAATCCAATTCATTTCATAAACAACACCTAATTCAATCCATTTCATAAACAATATCCAACTAAACAGAAAGTAGAACAAAAACTCAAAAATCCAGCAATCAATATTCAATATCTAGCTACCATCCAAGACAAACTAATAAAAGAAATTAGTCCTTAGTTATCATCAGATGCTGGAGAACCGAGTACAGGAAATGCACCAGATGCTAAGAGGGTATTTATCTGAGATTTGAGACTTTTAACATCATTAATGACAAGTATTCCATAGTTATCATCAATCGACTAATTTTGAATGAACTCCTCCAAGCTTCGTTTGAAAGTATCCTATAAAAAAAATACAATTATTATAAAAGTAAATTTTATTAAAGAAAATTTATGCCAGTTGTCACACCTCCTTCTAGAGGGATATGAGAGTTTTTTCAATTAAAGTGACATTGTTAGAAATGAGATTATTTATTTGGTTCAGAGTCGCCACTTGGGATGATTATTATGGTATTCCAAGTCACCGATTAATTTTAAAATTCCAAATCGAGGAAATTGACTCTATTTATGGTCCGCGAACACAGAAGATCGGGTAAGGAATTATGTTAACTCAGGAGAAGGTGTGAGGCACTCCCGAGTTCCGTGGTTTTAGCACGGTCGCTTAACAAATTATACTTGACTTAAATGTCTGATTATTACAAATTTATGAACCCATTGTGCATTTTATCTTTTACCGCTTTTAATTATTTATTTAATCGTTTTTAATATTTATGGAATTTATTTGAACAAGTCGCAATGTGGATGAACATGATTTGCTGATTATTTAGCCAACTTCTGGATGATCATTACTAGAAAAATGATACGGCTACTTGTGGAAATCTCAAAGTCATCAGCTTTTATTAAAATACATAAATATTTAAACCACGAACAACTAAAAATTCTATCAAGTAAAGCAACATCGACAATACTCAAGGTCAGATTTGCATTTTAGCTATTGAATGGGCCAAGTTTTCGTTATCAGTGAATTAAAAACAAGGATCAAAACTTGAATAATGGCCTAAATAATCAATCCACCTAGCCCTTCACCTGAGTTTGTACCTCGTTGCAGAAATGAACATAACAACAAAATCATCCCAAGTAGGAACACATGGTTGCTTGAATTTACAAATTATAGCCTTAAGCTATTGAAACAGGTATGCTTATTCTAAGTGTACAATAAAGGTTACGCTTACTGCAGTTCATAAGCAACTGTATAAGCTTTAAACCTCTTCATCACTAAAAAAAAAAAAAACGCCGGAATAATTCTATTAAACACAGGATAGGATGACTACAATTAATTCGAATTTGATGTTCAAGTGAAATCATAATAGAACTAAATCACCTGTGACAACAATAAAATTCAGCCGTGAAGAACATTTAACTTTATTTCAGCAACAATCATTTTAGAACAGACATGATTCACCAAATCTACACGGGATTACGAAATCAGGGGTTAATGAATACCTAGAAATGGATAATTCAAAGGAGAAAAGTGATGAAGAAACTATACTGAGTTCAGCGCAATGAAGAAAAGTTTTACAACACGAAAACTGTCACGGCCCAAAACCTAACCCGTCGTGATGGTGCCTATCGTGGTACTAGGCAAGTCGACCTTTCCAAAACACTTTCAAAAATTTAACAAAAATGAATTAAGACATTTAAAATAACCAAGTTTTTCATAAAACGGGGGTAAACCCAATTAAAACATAAGTGCGAAAAAGTAGCCCGACATTGGGATGCCACTAAGTCACAAGCATCTAACAACCAATTTAGAAAACATAGTCTACTACAGTCTGTGCTAAAAGCCAATACAAGAGAGAAAAGATAATAAGAAAGGAGAAAAAAGGACTGCAGACGCCGACAACTACCTCGTAAGTTTCCGATAGTCAGCTCGCTCACGAACTCAATGACCGCTAGAACCATACACACCTGGATCTGCACATGAAGTACATGGTGTAGCATGAGTACAACCAACTCAGCAAGTAATAGAATTAAATAAGGAATTGAAAAGCAGCGATGAGCTATAAAAATACAGTTCATTTCAAAAGTTTTCAGTAAAGAGTGAATATGCTTTCAATTACGGTGGTGTAAGTCCAATCAGATCGAGCTTAAGTAAAACAGATATGAATCTTCCAGAAATTTCACCACCACAACATATAACAACAAAGTGCAACAACAAATAAAAGTAAGTACAGCCTCTCAAGGCAGCAGTCACTCAACTCATCTCAATAGCTCATACTCTCGGCTCTCAGCCCTCAATACACACTCTCAATAGGTACCTGCGCTCACTAGGGGTGTACAGATTCCGGAGGGGCTCCTTCCAGTCCAAGCGCTATATCGCCGCGCGTGCAGACCGACCCAATCGTATAAGTAGCCATAAGGTGCATTGCGATGTGCAACCCGATCCACAGTCCATAAACAACCATAAGGCTCGTTGCGGCATGCAACCCGATCCATATACCATCATATAGATCAGAGCTCGGCACTCAGGCCCTATCTCAGTCACTAACCTCTCCAGCCCCTCGGACTCACAGAATATCATAATAATCGGAGGGAACAGAGATATACCAACAAGTATCAACAAGAAATGAGAGGGAACATAGATATGCCATACAAGTAAAACTGTGACTGAGTACAAGACATCAATTAGTAGTCAATTCAATAAGTATACGACCGCTGCGGGTCCCAACAATGACATCATAAGGCCTAAGCATGGTTTCTAACATGAAAAGCGGTCAATTGCTCAAAGACAAGGAAAAAACAAGTAATAACAATGGTTATTCGACTTTACAGTCTCATGGGACGGGTCAAAAATCTGAAATTGGCCTGAACCCGGCTCCCAGGCCCACTTCTAAAAATCCAACAAAAGTTACAAAACCCGAAAGCCCATTCACTCACGATTCTAATCATACTAAATTTACTCAAATCCGATAACAAAATCTCCTTCAAAACCTCAAAATCCCAACACAAGAGTTCTTCCTCTTTTTCCCCAATTTCTCATCCCAAATCACAAATTAGATAATAAAATTAAAGATGAAATCATGGGATTTAACTAAAACCAAGTGAGAATCACTTACCCCAATCAACTTCACGAAAATCCCTTCAAGAATCGCCCAATTCCGTGTTCTCTAGCTCAAAATATGCAAAATGGGTTCAAACCCTCGTTTTTAAAATTAATACTGCCTGCCCAGATATTCTTCATCGCGATCGCGAGACATTCCTTGCGATCGCGAAGCACAACTATGCTGCCCCACATTTTTACCCTACGCGATCGCGAAATCACCCATGCGATCGCGGATCACTGCCTCTCATACCTACCCGATCACATCCTGCCTCACGCGATCGCATAGAGCATTGGCCACACCTCCCCTCCTGCTCAAATCCTTCTACGCGAACGCGACCTTAGCCATGCGTTCGCGAAGTACATCTTCGCACACATACGCGGTCGTGTTCCTAACTCTGCGATCGCAAAGAACAAACTCACCTCTGCCCCAAATAATCTTACGCGATCGCGAATGAATCCCTGCGATCGCGTACAAGGAAACCAGAGCCTACTGAAATCAAAACTTCAGTTATCAAGCCAAGTCCAAAAATGATCCGTTAAGCATCTGAAACTCACTCGAGGTCCCCAGGACCTCAACCGAACATACCAACCAATCCTACAATACTATACGAACTTAGTCGAGCCTTCGAATCACTTAAAACAACATCAAAACACTAATTACACTCGGATTCAAGCCTAAAGAACTTCTAAATTTTTAAATTTTGCAAACGACGCTGAAACCTACCAAACCACGTCTGATTGACCTCAAATTTTGCACACAAGCCATATTAAACATTACAGACCTATTCCAACTTTCGGAATCGGAATCTGACCCCGATATCAAAAAGTCAACCCTCGGTCAAAATTGTAAAAATTCGACTTTCGCCATTTCAAGCCTAAATTAGTTACAGACCTCAAATTCACAATCTCGACACGCTCCTAGGTCCAAAATCACCTAACAGAGGTAACAGAACCAACAGAACTCCATTCCGGAGTCGTCTTCACACACTTTCGACTACGGTCAAAATCCTAAGACTTAAGCTTCTATTTTTAGGGACTAAGTGTCCCAAACACTCCGAAATAAAAAAATAAGACCTCCCAGCAAGTTACATAAGTAGAAACAGATACAAGGAAAACAGTAAATAGGGGATCAGGGCTAATACACTTAAAATGACTGGCCGGGTCGTTACATTCTCCCCTGTTAAAACAATCGTTCGTCCTCGAACGAGCATAGAAACATACCTGAAAAGGTAAAAATATGAGGATAACGGTTGCGCATATCATGCTCGGTCTCCCAAGTAGCCTCCTCGACCGGCTGACCTCTCCACTGCACCTTCACTGAAGCTATATCCTTTGACCTCAACTTCCGAACCTGCCGCTCCAAAACGGCCATCGGCTCCACATCATAAGTCATATCACCATCCAACTGAACCGTGCTGAAATCCAAAACATGGGATGGATCGCCGATATACTTCCGGAGCATAGAAACATGAAATACTGGATGCACACTCGACAAGCTAGGTGGCAAGGCAAGCTTGTAAGCCACCTCTCCGATCCTCTGAAGTACCTCAAAAGGCTCAATAAGCCGAGGGCTCAACTTTCCCCTCTTCCCAAACCTCATAACACCCTTCATGGGTGATACCTTTAGCAGAACTTTCTCCCCGACCATGAAAGACACATCACGGACCTTCCTGTCAGCATAGCTCTTCTGCCTAGACTGCG
>AWOL01S0004405.1:21046-36873 GCA_000715115.1 Nicotiana otophora
GAGGGTGAAAGGCTGTGCTTAACTCAACCTGAGTACCTAACTCTCGCTGCACGACCCTCCAAAACTGCGATGTAAACTGTGTGCCTCTATCTGAAATGATGGAAACTGGGACACCATGAAGGCGAACAATCTCTCGAATGTAAATCTCAGCCAACCGCTCTGAAGAATAAGTAGTACCAACTGGAATAAAGTGCGCGGACTTGGTCAGCCGATCCACAATCACCCAAATAGCATCGAACTTCCTCGAAGTCCGTGGGATCCCAACTACGAAATCCATGGTGATCCGCTCCCACTTCGACTCTGGGATCTCTAACCTCTGAAGTAAGCCACCCGGTCTCTGATGCTCATACTTAACCTGCTGACAGTTGAGACACCGAGCCACAAACCCAACTATATCTTTCTTCATCCTCCTCCACTAATAATGCTGTCTCACATCCTCGTACATCTTCGCGGCTACCGGATGAATGGAATACCGCGAGCTGTGGGCTTCCTCAAGAATCAACTCTCGAAGCCCATCCACATTGGACATACATATTTGGATCTACATCCTCAACATTCCATCATCACCAATAGTCACATCTCTAGCACCACCTCACCGAACCCTGTCCTGGAGGACGAGCAGATGGGGGTCATCATACTGACGCTCCCTGATACTATCATAAAGACAAGAACTAAAGACCATATAGGCCAATACCCGACTCGGCTCCGAAATATCCAATCTGATAAGCTGGCTAGCTAAGGCCTGAACATCCAATGCCAAGGGTCTCTCTGTTATTGGAAGATACGCTAAACTCCCCAAACTCTCTCCCCGGTGACTCAAGGAATCGGCCACTACATTGGCCTTCTCGAGATGGTACAAAATGATGATATCATAGTCCTTAAAAAGCTCCAACCACCTCCGCTGACGCAAGTTAAGATCATTCTGTTTGAACAGATGCTGCAAACTCCGATGATCAGTGTAAATCTCACAATGGACACCATACAAATAGTGTCGCCAAATCTTCAAGGCGTGAACAATAGCTGCTAACTCAAGGTCATGGATATGATAGTTCTTCTCATGGGTCTTCAACTGGCGCGAAACATAAGCAATCGCTCTACTCTCCTGCATCAGAACACACCCAATACCGATCCGTGAGGAATTACAATACATTGTGTAGGAACCAGAAGCTCATGGCAGAACTAGAACTGGAGCCGTGGTCAAGGCAGTCTTGAGCTTCTGAAAGCTCTCCTCACACTCATCCGACCACCTGAATGGGGCACCCCTTTGGGTCAATCTGGTCAAGGTCGATGCAATAGATGAAAAGCCCTCCACAAAAATGACGGTAATAGCCCGCCAAACCAAGAAAGCTCTTAATCTACGTGGCTGAGGACGGTCTGGGCAAACTCTGCACCACGTCTATGTTCTTCGGATCCACCTGAATACCCTCACTGGACACCACGTGCCCCAAGAACGCCACTGAACTGAGCCAAAACTCACACTTGGAGAACTTTGCATAAAGCTTCTCCTCCCTCAATCGCTGTAACACAATTCTCAAATGTTGGGCATGCTCCTCCTGGCTATGAGAGTATACCAGGATATCATCAATGAATACAATGACGAATTAGTCCAAATACGGCTGAAACACATTGTTCATCAGATGCATGAACGTTGTTGGGGCGTTGGTCAGCCCAAAAGGCATCACAACGAACTCATAATTACCATATCGGGTCCTAAAAATTGTCTTAAGAATATCTGAGTCTCGAATCTTCAGCTGGTGATACCTTGACCTCAAATAAATCTTGGAGAACACCATCGCTCCCTGAAGTTGGTCAACCAAATCATCAATACGCAGCAAAGGATACTTGTTCTTGATTGTGACCTTGTTCAACTATCTGTAATCAATGCACATTCTCATAGTACTATCCTTCTTCTTCACAAATAGAACTGGTGTACCCCAAGGTGACACGCTAGGCCGAATAAACCCCTTATCAAGGAGTTCCTGAAGTTTCTCCTTCAATTCCTTCAACTCAGCCAGTGCCATACGGTACAGTGGAATAGAAATAGGCTGAGTGCCCAGCACCAAATAAATACCGAAATTAATATCCCTGTCAGGCGGCATGCCCGGCAGGTCTGCAGGAAACACATCCGGAAAATCTCGCACCACCGGAATAGAATCAATAGCAGGGGCCTATGCACTAATATCCCTCACAAAGGTCAGATAAGATAGACAACCCTTCTCAACCATCCGCTGAGCCTTCAAGTATGAAATCACTCTATTGGGAACATAGTCTATAGAACCGCTCCACTCAACTCTCGGGAACCTCGGCATTGCTAACCTCACAGTCTTAGCGTGGCAATCTAGAACATCATGACATGGAGACAACCAATCCATACCCAATACAACAACAACAACAACCCAGTATAATCCCACTAGTGGGGTCTGGGGAGGGTAGTGTGTACGCAGACCTTACCCCTACCCTGGGGTAGAGAGGCTGTTTCCAAATGACCCTCGGCATCCTTCCCTCCAAGAACTCCCCACCTTGCTCTTGGGGTGACTCGAACTCACAACCTTTTGGTTGGAAGTGGAGGATGCTTACCATCAGAGCAATCCACCTTGTCAAATCCATACCCAATATCATATCAAAATCGATCATACTGAGCAGTAAAAGATCCATTCTGGTCTCCAGACCCCCAATAGTCACCACACATGACCGATATATGCGGTCCACAATAATAATATTGCCCACAGGAGTAGATACATGAACAGATGAAATTAAAGACTCACGGGGCATATCTAGAAAATAAGCGAAATACGAGGAAACATATGAATAAGTGGAACCATGGTCAAATAATACAGAGGCATCTCTGTGGAAAATTTAGACATACCTGTAATCACAGCATCTGAAGCAATGGCATCTGGTCTGGCAGAGAGGGCATAAAAACGGGACTGGCCACCCCCTGATCTGCCTCCCCTCTCGGGAGACCCCTAACTGACTAGGCTCCACCCCGAGCTGGCTGAGCGGGTGGTGAAGAGACTGGTGCTGATGTCGTAGACTGGATCCTCTGTTGAGCCGGACCTCCCGTAAGGCGGGGACAATGTCTCCTGATGTGTCCAAACTCTCCACACTCATAGCAACTCCCCGGTGCTAGTGCTGGGGACTGAAGGGAGCCCCGAGCACCGGGATGACTGGTAGAAGGACCTGGCATAGACGAGCCTTGACCCGATGGAGCACGGGATGAACTCTAAGCTGGGAGGGCACTGAGAGATGAATGGACCTGCTAATAACTGTGTGAACCATGGCCAGATGATGCACCACGATGGACTGGGTGAGCCGTCTGAGCATGTCTGAAAGGACGACCCCTACCGTGATGGAACTGCCCTCAGAAGGAACACCGCTAAATCTACCTTGTCCACGAGGCCTCTTGGCCTCCCTCTCAACCCTCTCCTGACTGCGAACCATCTCAATCTGACGCGCAATGTCGACAACCTCATCAAAAGTAGCACCAGACACTCTCTCTCTGGTCATAAGCAATCGTAGCTGAAAAGTGAAGCCATTTATAAACCTGATGATCCTTTCCCTGTCTGTGGGAACCAACCAGATAGCATGACGGGCCAACTCCGAGAATCGCATCTTATACTGCGTCACAGACATATCACCCTGACGAAACAGCTTGAACTGCCTGCGCAGCTCCTCTTTGCGGGACTGTGGCACGAACTTATCCAGGAATAGACCGGAGAACTGCTGCCACGTAAGAAGTGTTGCGCCGACCGACCTACGCCTCTCGTAAGCCTCCCAGCAACTGAAGGCAGCCCCAGAGAACTCAAAAATAGTGAACGAGACCCCATTGACCTCTAGAATACCTGTTGAATGGAGTATCCTCTGACACTTGTCCAAGATACCCTGTGCATCCTCTCCCTCTGCACTTCTGGATGATCATTACTAAAAAAATGATACGGCCACTTTTGGAAATTTTAGCCTTTTATCTTGGAAATATCATCAATCTCAAAGTCATCAGCTTTTATTAAAATACATAAATATTTGAACCATGAACAACTAAAAATTCTATCAAGTAAAGCAACATCGATAATACTCAAGGTCAGATTTGCATTTTAGTTATTGAATAGGCCAAGTTTTCGTTATCAGTGAATTAAAAACAAGGATCAAAACTTGAATAATGGCCTAAATAATCAATCCACCTAGCCCTTCACCTGAGTTTGTACCTCGTTGCAGAAATGAACATAACAACAAAATCATCCCAAGTAGGAACACATGGTTGCTTGAATTTACAAATTATAGCCTTAAGCTATTGAAACAGGTATGCTTATTCTAAGTGTACAACAAAGGCTACGCTTACTGCAGTTCATAAGCAACTGTATAAGCTTTAAACCTCTTCATCACAAAAACAAACGTCGGAATAATTCTATTAAACACAAGATAGGATGACTACAATTAATTCGAATTTGATGTTCAAGTGAAATCACAATAGAACTAAATCATCTGTGACAACAATAAAATTCAGCCGCGAAGAACATGTAACTTTATTTCAGCAACAATCATTTTAGAACAGACATGATTCACTAAATCCACACGGGATTACGAAATCAGGGGTTAAGGAATACCTCGAAATGGATAAATCAAAGGAGAAAAGTGATGAAGAAACTATATTGAGTTCAGCGCAATGAACAACAGTTTTATGAAAACTGTCACGACCCAAAACCTAACCCGTCGTGATGGCGCCTATCATAGTACTAGGCAAGCCGACCTTTCCAAAACACTTTCAAAACTTTAACAGCAATGAATTAAGACATTTAAAATAACCGGAATTTTTTATAAAACGGGGGTAAAACCCAATTAAAACATAAGTGCGAAAAAATAGCCCGACATCGGGTGTCACTAAGTCACGAGCATCTAACAACCAATCTAGAAAACAGAGTCTACTACAGTCTGTGCTAAATGCCAATACAAGAGAGAAAAGATAATAAGAAAGAAGAAACAAGGACTGCGGACGCCGACAGCTACGTCGTAAGTCTCCGATAGTCAGCTCACACACGAACTCAGCGACCGCCAGAACCGTACACACCTGGATCTGTACATGAAGTGCAGGGTATAGTATGAGTACAATCAACTCAGCAAGTAACAAAATTAAATAAGGAACTGAGAAGAAGTGACGAGCTATAAAAATACAGTTTATTTCAAAAGTTTTCAGTAAAGAGTGAACATGCTTTCAATTCCGGTGGTATAAGTCAAATCAGTTCGAGCTGAAGTAAAATAGATATGAATCTTTCAGAAATTTCACCACCACAACAGATAACAACGAAGTGCAATAATAAATAAAAGTAAGTACAACCTTTCAAGGCAGCAGCCACTCAACTCATCTCAACAGCTCATACTCTCGGCTCTCAGCCCTCAATTCACACTCTTAATAGGTATCTGCGCTCACTAGGGGTGTACAGACTTCGGAGGAGCTCCTTTCAGCCCAAGCGCTATATCGCTGCGGCGTGCAGCCCGACCCAATCATATAAGTAGCCATAAGGCTCGTTGCGGCGTGCAACCCGATCCACAGTCCATAAACAACCATAAGGCTCGTTGCGGCGTGCAACCCGATCCATATACCCTCACATAGTTCGCAGCTCGGCACTCAGGTCCTATCTCAGTCACTAACCTCTCCAACCCTTCGGGCTCACAGAATATCATAATAATCGGCCTAAACAGAGAATACAACAAGTATCACTAAGAAATGAGAGGGAACAGAGATATAACACACAAGTAAGACTGTGATTGAGTACAAGACAATAATTAGCTATCAGTTCAACAAGTATACGATCGTTGCGGGTCCCAACAGTGATATCATAAGGCCGAAGTATGGTTTCTAACATGAAAGGCAGTCAATTGCTCAAATACAAGGAAAAACAAGTAATAACAATGGCTATTCGACTTTACAGTCTCACGGGACGGACCAAGTCACAATCCATCAAGGTGCATGTTCACACTCCCGTCACCTATCATGTGCTTCACCTCCAAACACTCACATCATACCTATTCTCGGGGTTCATAACCTCAAAACCAGATTTAAGACTGTTACTTACCTCAAACCGAGCAAATCTCTACTCCGAAGTGCCTTTTCCTCTCAAATCGGTCTCCAAACGTCCCGAATCTAGCCACAAGTACAACAATACAATCAATATAGGCTAAAGAGATCAATTCCACAAGAAAAGTACTAAATTATAGCCAAATATTTAAAATTGGCCCGAACCTCGCTCCCGGACCCACGTCTCGAAATCTGACAAAAGTCACAAAACCTGAAAGCCCATTCACTCACGAGTCTAACCATACCAAATTTACTCAAATCCGATAATAAAATCCCATTAAAAACCTCAAAATCCCAACTCAAGAGTTCTTCCTCTTTTTCTCCAATTTTTCACCCCAAATCACAAATTAGATGATAAAATTAAAGATGAAATCATGGGATTTAACCAAAACCAAGTAAGAATCACTTACCCCAATCAACTCCACGAAAATCCCTTCAAGAATCGCCCAATTCCGTGTTCTCTATCTCAAAATATACAAAATGGGTTCAAACCCTCGTTTTTGAAATTAATACTGCCTGTCCAGATATCCTTCATCGCGATCGCGGAACATTCCTCGCGATCGCGAAGCACAACTATGCTGCCCCACATTTTTACCCTACGCGACCGCGGAATCACCCACGCAATCGCGGATCACTGCCTCTCATACCTACGCGATCGTACCCTGCCTCACGCGATCGCATAGAGCATTGGCCACACCTCCCCTCCTGCTCAAATCCTTCTACGCGAACGCGACCTTAGCCACGCGTTCACGAAGTACATCTTCGCACACATACGCAATCACGTTCCTAACTCTGCGATAACATAGAACAAACTCACCTCTGCCCCAAATAAGCTTACGCGATCGCGAATGAATCCCTGTGATCGCGTACAAGGAAACCAGAACCTACTGAAACTAGAACTTCAGCTATCAAGCCAAGTCCAAAAATGATCCGTTAAGCATCTGAAACTCACCCGAGGTCTTCGGGAACTCAACCGATCATATCAACCAATCCTAAAACACTATACGAACTTAGTCGATCCTTCGAATCACTCAAAACAATATCAAAACACCAATTACACTCGGATTCAAGCCTGAAGAACTTCTAAACTTTCAAATTTCACAAACGACGCCGAAACCTAGCAAACCATGTCTGATTGATCTCAAATTTTGCACACAAGTCATATTCAACATTACGGACCTATTCCAACTTCCAAAATCGGAATCTGACTACGATATTAAAAAGTCAACCCCCCGGTCAAATTTCCAAAAATTAGACTTTTGTCATTTCAAGCTTAAATTAGCTGCAGACCTCAAATTCACAGTCCGGACATGCTCCTAGGTCCAAAATCACCCAACGAAGCTAACGGAACCGACAGAACTCCATTCCGGAGTCGTCTTCACACACTTCTGACTATGGTCAAAATCCTAAGACTTAAGCTTCTGTTTTTAGGGACTAAGTGTCCCAAACACTCCGAAATCAAAACAAGACCTCCCGGCAAGTCACATAAGCAGAAACAGATACGAGGAAAATAGTAAATAGGGGATTGGGGATAATACACTTAAAACGACCGGCCGGGTCGTTACAAAACCCCTTTGAAATCCTAGAGAATATCAACCCAATGTGCTGGAGTTTTGGAATAGCTTTGTAATATCTTTTCCTTATGATGTTTTCTTCTACTTTAAAGTTTTTCCGATTCCAGATCTTAGCTGGAGCTTTTGAAGTTCAAACTTTTGTTTCTCGACCCTTTTAGTGCTGCTCTATTTCGGATGTTTTTGTATTTTTCATGTGTGTGTCCATGAATCCAGAGAGAGGTGAGAGATGAGTGAGATGGGATGGGATTTTTTGAGGCGGCTAGGGTTTTTGTATAAATGGAGGACCTGTTTCTGCCGAAGAAGAAAGAAGTTGTTTTAATGGGTAGGGAGAGGTATTGGGCTAAAAATAATATTGGAATAATTTCATATATTGTGCAAAAATTACGTGCTCACACAAGTAAGTATCTTTATTTCTTAAACTTTAAAGTGAAACATGCGGAAAAATAAAACGTTTAGTAGTCTGGCTGGACTTAACTATTTTAATATGTTTCAAAAATATCTAATGTATGAAACTTACTCGCATATAATGCACCAGTACTTCTAGTGGGTAAAAATTACTACACCATCTCTTTTGTAAAAATCAATATACATAAGCCAACTAATAGGCACCGTTGGCATCTGCTCCCAATTAGATTCTATCACCTTCAACTTCTAAAGAACCAAACACCTATAAACAAAGAAAATCAAATGGAAATGTTAAGCTTAGACAAGAACTCAAATGATAAAATCATTCTCAAATAGACACATTCAAACACCTAATGAAATAAGCCATGAACTAATTAATTTCTCCTCTTTAATTCTAAAAAATATTAGTAAGTACTCTTTTTCTTTTTTCTTTTTTTAATTCAATTAAAAGCTATATTTTTAGATTACTGTGAACAAACCCAAACCCATCCTCATTCATGTACTTTTAAAAGAATTTAAAAAATATTCCAATATAAACTTAGACATTACTTTAGAAACTATATCATAAAACATGGGGCATAATTCAAGGAAACTCTAGTTTTAGAAGGTATTTGTCTGCGGCCCTAGCAGGATTATGCTTGTATTGTTAAATCTGTAGCTACTTTTAAATAAAGACTACATTATTTTATAGTTCTCAAGGAAGAAAATATTCCTCATTTTGACATGGGCAACTTAGAAATTTTTCTAATTCCTCATTCTAAATTTATTTTTTTAAACATAGGCACCAATCCATACTAAAAAAGAATATATCTGAAAAATAGACCAAACTAATAAGAATAAACATACTCAATGTTGTCTTTTAACAAATTCATTATTTTTAAGACGAAATAAATAAAAACTTAGGTTTAATTAGACTATACATGTACAAGAGAACAACAATAATATTTTCAAACCTAGGGTTTGAAGTAGCAGAAAATCTCTAAGTTTCAATAAACCAAAATCGAAAAAGGAGTGTGTGTGTATATGTGTGTGTGTGTGTATGTGTGTGTGTGTGCGTGTGTGTGTGTGTGTGTGTGTGTGAGAGAGAGAGAGAGAGAGAGAGAGAGAGACTTACCTGAAAATTGAGTGAGGTGAAAAATTCGTCGTTGGAGTGGAGAGACAGAGGGAGAAAACACGAAATAGACTAAGAAAAAAACTAAAAGGTTGTGTGAATAATAATAAAACTTTCCCACTACTTCCATGGGAAAAGTTTTTCATAAAGCACAAAAATTCAAAATTCAAAAATTTTCGTTCACACGGAATATGTGAAAATATTTGAAAACGTTTTTTTAAATATTTTCCCACTGTTTTCCCTGAATTTTTTTTTAGTTTTATATAATTATTTTTTTAATGAGTTTTCCCACCGAATCAGAGGGAACTAAATTACGCGTATTTTTGAGCAAAAACGTTCCTACGGATAGTCAATGGGAAACACTATTATTTATTCGTAAAAAAGAAATTTTACTTTTCCCATTGAATTTTGGGGGGAATCGCCAATAACAATTTTTTCATGTGAAATTTTCGTAGGAAAATGCTGTGTTTCTAGTAGTGTCACTACTTCGACGAGGTTAGATAAAATACTTACTGAGTACATGGGTCGGTTGTACTCATACTACACTTCTTCACCTTGTGTGCATATTTTGGATGCTGATGTCGCGGTGCATGGCGAGAGTTGGCATTGAAGATGTTTCCGTAATCCGGTCATAGCTGTCTCTTGTTCTTGGTAGCTTTGGAATCATTAATCTGTTCATGTATATATCAAACAGCTGATGTATTTTATTTCATATCAGCTTTGCAAATTTTAAATCTTAGAAGCTCATGATTTTTACTACCAGTCTTTGGGAAAAGTAAAAAGGTTCAGTTATTTTATCATTTATTTTCTTCGATAAACCTAATTAAATTGGATTGTAGTTAATTGGCTTACCTTACGGGTTGGGTTAGGTTTCATCATGACTAGGGGTGTTCGTCGGTCGGTACGATACGGTATTTAGATATTTCGGTTTGGTATTTTTGGTATTCGGTTTCTCAAAATGTTATACCAATACCGTACCTAATTAAATTCGATATGGTTCGATTTTTCTCTTTTCGGTTTCGGTTTCGGTTTCAGTTTATTCGGTTCGGTAACTTCGGTTTACTCGGTTTGAATACTATCTAGTATGTAGAGTCAAAAACTGTAATATTCTTAATTAAAGTACTCAAAAGTACAAAACTAAAAATGTTTGTTGACAAAAGTTTTGTCTAAAACCAACAAATATCAACCCAGAGAGAGAAAACTGTACATAAATGAATAACCTTGATCATTAAAAATGTCGTGTTACTTGCTTAGAGTTAATTGATGAACTTAGAGAATAAAAGAAAGCAAAATTTTAGATTTTTTATATTTATGTTATAATTAATAATATGTGTATTGTGCAATATAATATATATTTCGGTATAATATCGGTATTTCGGTATTTCATTTTAAAATATCAAATACCATACCTAATACCAATTATTTTTAAAAATTAAACCAAATGCCATACTGAATACCAAAATATCGAATACCAAATACCAAAATTTTCGATTTCGGTACGGTAATTCGGTATTTACCAAATTATGCACAGCCCTAATCACGACTGGTCGACTTTTGGGTCGTGACAAGCAGGGGCGGAGCTAGCCTTTCAGATACGGGTTCGATTGAATCCAGTAACTTTTGTCCAAACCCTGTATTTGTCTTAAAAAATTATTAAATTATGTACAAATTGTTGATTAAGAACCCAGTAAATTAAAAGAATTAGAACAGTAAACCCACAAATTTTAAATTCTGGCTCCGACTCCGGTGACAAAGTTTTGGTGTTCAAAACTTAAATCACTACTAATGTTAATATCAGATGAAGAATAATTAGACGAGGCACTTCTCGTTCTATTAAAAGATTCTAGTTTCTTATTAGAACCATTTACTTTTGAAAATCTGACGTGGGAAGAACACCTTTTAATCTTAACTAATGTACTGTAGGAAGTTCAATTACCTAGGTGAGATGGATTGCTTAAAATAAACGCAATTATGAATTGCTTAACATAAACGCAATTCATATTCCATTAGGTTTAACATATTCCATTAGGTTTTTACAGCATATTCTGTACTAAACAGAATTTATTAGAATAAAGAACCACGGAATGTACCTGCATGCAGTATGGTTCAAGATAAATATGACCGGCCAAAACAAATTTATTGGCAAAGTGATTCATCTTATTAATTGTAAAGTGATATAGAGTTGCCAAAATGGACTTGGCTAGTAGGGCTTGGCCAATCCAGTTCACTACTTGGTAAAGTTGGATTAAGATTTTCGAACGTATTTGAAATCGAGATTTATAAGTCCGATCTAAGTTAGCTCATTGGCCCTTGAGACTTGACTTAGGATGAGCCTGCGCAAGCCCGTGGGGGAAAAATATAATTGAATTCAAATTTAAATATTTAATTTAAAAGAAAAATGTTTAAAAAATAAAGCTAATATATATTGACTATGTATGACCACATTTCTGAGATCAAGGGAAAATTATTATTGATGAGTGACGGTGAAGTGAGCAATATATAATCTGAACACCAATACATGGTTATTTTTTCATCATGGTTGACATTAGAATTCAGTTTTTTGACATGCACAAGATTACTTTTTCTTTTGCTTCATTAATAACGAATTAGAAATTATTTTTAAGTGACCAATAATAATTTTTTTCAAGAGATAATATTATTATTGATCATTTTGATTACTATAATATATCATTAACTTAAACTGCTCTTTAGTATAGGAGAAGACCAATTTTTAACACCTAGAAAAGAATTTGACAACACTAGCAAATTTCATGAACATTTAAAATTTGTATGGACTGTGATAATGATAATTAGCAAATGATCTTGGAACCAAAATAAAGACATCATTATATAAACTTATTGAAGCAATCCTTGAACCTGAGAAAATTAAAAAGAAACATATTAAAAACTATTTATCTAACGTAAAAAAAAGAAGAAGAAAGAATTTGCATTCAATTACGAGATTTTTTATCAAATATCAAGATTCTTGTATGACTATATGCAAACAGAAGTTATACACATGATTAAGGAACTATGTCACAAAGAAATCCTTAAAGATTTAAAAAATTAATTTGAAAAAATTGAAGTGTCGGCCCGTCCTAACCACGGCCCGATTAAGGTTGGGTTGGACTGGCCATTTTAAGGCCCATTCAAATGGTGGGTTAACCCGTTCGAGCCCGCCAAATTCAAAAGTCCGCGAGGCTTGGGCTGGGTTGGGCTGGTCTGGCCTATTTTTGAGAGCTACTTATGGTAGACCTAATCATCACATATTTTAAGTGGTGGGAGTTCAAACGAACTTTAATATTTTTGATATGGACCTAGATACATATGTGAATAGTTACAAAAATTTCAATAAATGTTAAATTATGAACCCATAGTTTGAAAAATACAACGAATTACTTATTAAGAACCTTAAGATTGAACCGTTTAATTATTTTAATTAACAAGTTTAGAGAATCATGTACCTGTCCATAGATATAAGGTGTTCTGACATAATTCCTATTTACAGCTACCAGAATCATTCCTACTTGATTATTTTTTTTAGTATTTTTCAACATAACGAAGGTGGAGAAGATGCTCTGCAAATTTCACGTCCATTAGAAGGTATTTAACCCTATTTATATATTAGTCATAGCAGATATCTAGGGATACTATGGCTATTAAATATTTCAATACTAATTGACCAATATTGCAAGAATCGTGGTGGCCGGTAAGTTTTTTCTTTTTTCTTTTTTCATATGAATCTTTCAGATATATTATGATGATGGTTCATAAGTTTTCATTTTGTAGGGTGAAGAACTTGGTTTTTGGACGGCTAAGCTCACATGAATTGCTTATGATCAGTTCTTTAGTAGAACCGACTTTCTGATTTTCTTCTGAAATAAATTAGGAAAAAGTGAATGATTATATATTTCACATAAGGATTCAGGAAGCAATGTAGTGAATGGAGTAATTAGCAGGTCTATAATTGGTTTACTTTCTGTGAGTGACCAAATACCTTTGACTTTGTTAATGATTTTCTGTTGTTCTTAATTAAGTCATCTTCCCCATGCAAAGGAGTATAAATTTGGCATAGTTTCTTAGCTAATTAACACTCCAAATATTCCTTTGTTAAGTTCTCTCATCTCTTTTCCAATGGCTCTTTCTTTGTTAAGCCTAATCAACTTTCCTCTTTCTTTCTCCTTATCAATCTTTTTCATAATTGTCTTTTCCATTCTATTGAAACATTACAAAGGCTACAAACACATTACCAAAAAGAAACTTCCACCTGGAGAAATGGGACTTCCATGGATTGGTGAAACCATAGAATTTTACAAAGCCCAAAAAAAGAACAAATTATTTGAAGAATTTGTTCAGCCCCGGATCGAAAAATATGGAAAGACATTCAAAACAAGACTAATGGGATCACCAACAGTAGTTGTATGTGGAGCAGAAGCTAATATGTTCTTTTTGTCTAATGAGTTCAAATTGGTAATAAGTTCATGGCCTACTTCTTCAGTTGAGCTAATGGGCAAGAATTGCATTATGGAGAAACAAGGAGACGCGCATCGATTCCTTCGTGGGATTATATCTTCAAGTCTTGCCTCTTTTAGCCTAGATGCTATGGTTCCTAAAATTTGTAACACAATTCAATCTCACTTAGACAAAAATTGCCATGTCCAAGACCAGATCATAAAACTGTATTATCTGACCAAATCTTTGACGTTCAAAATTGTATTCGAGTGTTTTTTGGGGATAGTAGTCAAACCAGGATTACTTGAAACGTTTGAGAGAGTCTTGGAAGGTGCTTTTTCACCCCCATTTAAGTTTCCAGGATCTAAGTTTTCAAGGGCAAAAAATGCAAGATTGAAAATAGAGAAAATTCTTGTTGAGGTTATAAGGGAGAAGAGAAGAGAGATAGAATTAGGAGAGGAGAAAGAAGGGAAGTTAGACGAGGCATTACTTTCTCGGTTAGTGAAAGCGTTGATTCGCGGTGAGGTAAGTGAAGAAGAGGTCGTTGATAATGTTGTTTTGCTAGTGTTTGCTGCACATGATACAACTTCTTTTGCCATTGCTATGACATTTAGGATGTTGGCTCATCATCCCACCTGCTATTCTCTTCTCCTTCAAGGTACGTTTATATATAGAAGCTAACCACTGCATTGTCTGCTTATCAACTTTTTTCAGTTTATCTCTGTCTATTACACTGATTAATGTGAAAATTGGACACAGAACATGCTAATATAATGAGTAACAAAGGACCGGATGAGATATTATCGTTGGAAGATACAAAAAGGATGAAATATACCTGGCAAGTTGCGCGGGAAAGCATGAGGCTGTTTCCTCCTATCTTTGGTTCTTTCAGAAAAGCAATTGCTGACCTTGAATTTGAAGGATTCACTATTCCAAAAGGTTGGAAGGTAAGAACTATCCTACTCTTTGTGTCTTTAGATAGCTGAAAAGTGCAAGATTATTACAGTCAAATCCTTTTACATGCCCATTATAATATCATATGCTAATTTTTGTTGCTATGTGCAGGTATTGTGGACAACATATGGTACACATTATAGTCCAGACTATTTTAAAGAGCCCCAAAATTTTGACCCAAGTAGATTTGAGGAGCCTGTTCAACCATATGCATTTGTACCATTTGGAGGAGGGCCAAGGCTGTGTGCAGGGTACCAATTGGCAAAGCTAAACATTCTTATATTTGTTCATTACGTTGTGACACGATATGATTGGTCCTTAATAAATCCTGACGAACCAATTGTCATGGATCCCCTTCCCTTCCCTTCCAAAGGAATGCCCATTAAAATTTCTCCCAAGTTTTAATGAAACATAACCTTGTTGCAGGGCACTTATTTCGTTATGCACATTATCAAAGTGAAAAAATGATTCCATATCATGGCTCAAGTTAACCATCAGTCAAAAAAAACTATTTAAACGATTGTTTTATCTGTTTATAATTGTCATCAGTCTGAACAATGTTGAGACACCTGAGGACATTCAAATATTAACTAAGGGCATGCCATAAGCGTTAGTCCAGTCATAGTATACAATTCCATGTGGCTTGAAATATTTGGAACTAAGTGACGTTGAAATCAACCAAAATAATATACTCTTAGGAGAATGAACTCGTTGACAAATGCTTCTATCATTATCGCCAAATAAATTTTTAGATTCAACCACAAGCAGCATCGATTCAAGAGAGAGAATTGTTCATAAGATTCAGTTGGTACATGATTCAATCAAAGAAATGTTGAAATGATTGATATAGCCTTCTTATCAGATTCCAGACGCGAGGCAAACCCATGGAAATAACCCAGTATACTTATTAGTGGTAACAAAAATAAAAGTCTGTTCATGGTCGGGTTGGGTGTTTTTTTTTTCTCTTTATGGGAAGAGGGAAAATAGATTTTTCTCGCTTTATCTAAAGAAATTCCCTAAAGTGGTTCAGCTTTTACACACTGCTGGCAATCAGGAAGAAGCGTATGATTGACTGGCTTCATCCCCTGGCTACTCCATCGGTTCACAAGAGCCACCTCAAGTACCCTGACCTGCAGACATTTTGCTCTTAGAATCAAAAGTGTCCAAGCAAACTAGGTCAAATTCCAAGATAAAACAAGAGGGGAAGCACTTCATCCAAATCAAGCTAAGTTATTGTGATATCCAAACATTTCTTATCCCA
>AWOL01S0004407.1:6508-31867 GCA_000715115.1 Nicotiana otophora
ATATTTAAAAACTAACTCTTTGCCACAAGTTTTACACTTAGCCCTATTTGTTTCTCTTAGTTGAGTAAAAAATGGCCAAACAAGAGATGTTTCTGCCCGTTTAGAAGGTTGTCTAGAAAAAGTAGGGGCAGTAACAGGAGGGTCAGACGGGGGATCATTTGGATTATTATTAGTTGGGTTAACTTCAGGAGCAGGACTAGTGGGTGTATCGTCATCCGGTTGCGTTTCATCAAAATCTATTTCTTCATCATCATTTTCATCAATAGTTGGATTACCATAAAGAGCATTCATATATTCATGGTTTAATTGTTCACCGGGTGCAATATTATGGCAAAATTGACTCTCGGTAAATTATAATAAACTATTATCGCTATCAAGAATAGCAGGTGTAGGACGGGTAACAGGTTTTGGCCGGGGCGCCGGGGAAGGTGGAGGAGGAACAGATTGGCCACTAGATTCACTACTCTTGCATTTTTCCTTATTTTTATTAAATATTTTTTAGAGAATAAGCCATCTTAATTAATCAAGCAAAGTAAATTAAACAAACAAAACTATAATATTAAAACTTAAGAGTTGGAACGAGTTTACCGAATTGACAAACAACTTGTTAAAAAATAATTATCGTTGAAGACTTGAAGACTTCAATTCACCAACTTCACAATTTTGCACAAATTATAACAATTAAGTAAGCAATTATAGAAGAATATTAGAGAGAGATTGAGAGAGATTGATGATTTTGTGAGAAAAATGAAAGAATGAGGGGGTATTTAAAGTTGAAAATAGGGAAAAAGTGTAATTATAAAAAGTTTGGGGTTAAAATAAAATTTGGGGGGTTAAATGGCTATTTTGCAAAAAGCCAACGACTATTTTGGCAGACCAAACGACTAGTTTTTAAATGGCCAAACGGTCAATTTTTTTTTTTTTTTTAAAATTATCCGTTGGGCCCGTTTAGGACCATTTAGGACCGCTTGAACCGGCCCACTTCTGAGCCGGTCCCGGTCCTAAACGGTCGCAGTCTCGCGAGCCTCCCCTATGAGACCGGCCCACTATACGACCCACCACCCCACGGTTTCGGTCCTATCCGGTTAGGACCGTTTAGGCCCACCGCCCATGTGGGCTTGCGGTCCTGGGCCGGTCCCGATCCTAACCGTCCCACTAGCCATCCCTAGTTATAACCCCATCCAAAAATCTCCAGCAAGATTTCAGGAAAAAATAAAACAAGAAAAAAGAGAAGAAGAAACAGCTTCTGAATTAAAGAATTAAAGATGATTAAATATGGAAAAGAGCGTATTCGGCGGTTATTCGTTTTCAAAGTCATGAATAAACTATATATATCATATATAGCTGTATTCGAAACGGCCAACCAAGAGGTGGGTTGCTCTGATGGTAAGCACCCTCCATTTCCAACCAAGAGGTTGTGAGTTCGAGTCACCCCAAGAGCAAAGGTGGGTAGTTCTTGGAGGGAAGGATGCCGAGGGTCTATTGGAAACAGCCTCTCTACCCCAGGGTAGGGGTAAGGTCTGCGTACACACTACCCTCCCCAGACCCCACTAGTGGGATTATACTGGATTGTTGTTGTTGTATATAGCTGTATTCGGATGATAATATTAATCTGTTTGCATTTGAATACATATATGCTACTACAATATTATATTTAGATTTGAACATTGAGCAATTAAAAATTGTTTGTTTTCTCATCATCTTAATGTGTATAATTTGTCTCTATCAAAAATTACTATCATAGAATTAAATAAATTAGTAGGAAAAAAATATTGTACCCAAAAAATATT
The DNA here is from genome assembly GCA_000715115.1 of Nicotiana otophora. Lineage (NCBI taxonomy): Eukaryota > Viridiplantae > Streptophyta > Magnoliopsida > Solanales > Solanaceae > Nicotiana > Nicotiana otophora. The sequence goes on from AWOL01S0004407.1 coordinate 8,299, forward strand.
CGAATATTTACTGTAATAGTCTACATGGTTGTTGTATAAATTACTTTTCTTATGAACAACATTCTAATAGCGGACAATAATATTTGTAAGGTGGTAGTTGATGGTGGTGATAGTTGTGGCCGGCGGATGAGGCTGGTGGTGATGGTTGACCTTAAATACAAATGTCTGTTGTTTAATTGTTTTTTAAAGGAAAAATAACACTGTATAACCGCTTTTAAAATAATAACCGAAAATTATACTTTTTTTGTATACATATATTTTTGTATGTTATATACAAAAAATATATAAATTTTATACACATTTGTGCTTATTCAATGTAATTCTGCCCCGGGCTAAAAGTGATCTTTCCCCCATTTATTTTTGTATGATCAGAACTAATTTTTTTTTTTATGTAACTTCAATTCAATAATTAAGAAAAAAGGGCGAGAAAGGACAATAATGGGTTTATATGTCATCAAATTAAGCAATTCTTGCAACAAAAATACAATTTGGAGTGATATAATTCCATCCCCTAAACCCGAAGTTAGTGCACTTTGTTCTCTAAAAACTACACATAAACAAAAAATATTAAAGAAAAGTACACCTAGATGCTCAATAAAACAATGGGGAAGGAAAGAAAGAGAAAACAATAAGAAGCTTTACTTCATTATATGAAATTAATAGCAATCATCCACTAAATTACACAATATATACCATAGTTGACCAACAAATATATAGGGGAAACTTTGCTGGCATTGGGCTATGTGTCGTTAACTACTCACAGAGATCGAGTGCTAGCTAAAGCAGCAGCGAATCTAGAAGTTTGACTATGGATTTAGGTAAATTCGTATCTTTTGCTCAAATCTTTTCTATTATAAATATTTGAAACGTAAATCCAATCATTATTACAATATTAATTTGAGGTCGCTTTAGAAAACAATAAACTTTAAATTTTGGATCCGTTTCTGAACTGAAGTACGGAAGACGTATCAATCATTAATATGGAGGTGGTGGGGGTGGGAATACTCCTGGCCTAACTCTATAGCGATCCTTTGTGGCAGGATCAGGAACCAGTAATAAAGGACTAATTATTGTACCGGAGCTGGGCGGTGGAGGAGGCGGCGGAGAAGGTCTCCTCCTGGCAGAAACAGCTAGCAGTGGCCAAATTCCTAAACCTAAAGAGGCTTTGTCTATGCAGCTATTTTGAAATATGGCTACTTCTTGAATTAGTAGTAATGCAATGATATAAGTTATAATCACCCTCATACTTTAATATGGAAGCTGTGAAATTTTTTCTCTTTTTTGGTGATTTCTCTAAAAGCTTATTGCTGGAGGTATTGGATTATAACTTTATTTGATTCGTCAGAATTTATAATGCAAGCCTTGCATACTAGGAGGGCTTGAATTTGTCAAAAACTTGAAAGAAGAAACAACATTGAAATTCATGAAATTCCAGGACTAATATCAATTACAACAACCTTGAATCAGTCCGTCAATTTTTTGTTTCACACAAATTCCTCCTTTAATTAATTGGGAGAAAATGACATTGGGTGGGGGGTGGCTCTAATATGCATGCACTTGTAATTAGCAAGGCAATTTCTTTTAGTCCGGAAATCTTGCATGTTCACATGATCAAAATATGACTTTCTCTATACTCCCCAAACATGTTAGGGGACTTACAAACATGGACACATGGAATTTCCATTATTTAAGAGCATATAAACGGAAGAAAGCTTTGGCGCAGCTGGTAAAGTTGCTGTCACGTGATCAGGAGGTCACGGGTCGAACTGTGAAAATAACTTCTCGAAGAAATGTAGGATAAGACTGCGTACAATAAACCCTTATGGTCCGGCCCTTCCCCAAACCCGCACATAGCGATAGCTCAGTGCACTGAGCTGCCTTTCAAGAGCATATAAACTAAATCAGCTCACATTATATATGAACTCCCTTGAACCATCTTGGTGGAACAGGCTGGCAATGATGACTATGTATTGGTGGTTTGTGATAGTCACGCGGTGGAGGCTGACGATAGAGGTGGTTGGTAGTGATGTTCAGTGGTGGCCTTTTGCAAGGGAGGCAGATAATTGAGATTGTTGTTTTTCAAGGCAAATAACTTTTATTGAATGAAAAAATACAATTTCCCTCACTATTTTGATAAAAGTAATTTTCCTTTACAACTATCTCTTCTTCTAACAAATTCAGTATATTACAAAAAAAAAAAGAAAATCATCGTCCTGTACACCCCAGCAAAGGTTCAGTAGACCAGAGATCGATTATAAGCACGGCGGAGCTACAGTTTTGCTTACGGGTTTTGCAGTCCGAACCCTTTACATGTATTACCGTGTTTTTTAGACTTCAAAACCCATAAGCTCAAAATCTTAGTTTCGTCTCTACTAATATGGAAGACTAATTATTGCCGTGGGCCTCGGTGTTGGCGGAGGCAGCCGGGTAGGCCGTCCCATCTGGGCAGAAACAGCTAGTAGTGGCCACATTCCTATACCTAAAGAAGCTTTATCTATACAGCTACTCTGAAATATAGCCACTTCTTGTATAACAAGTAATGCAATGATATAAGCAATGAAACGTCTTTATTACTTTAATTTGGAAGCCGCTTCTTCTCTTTTTCATTCGACAGAATTTATATTTTATAGTGTGTGTCTCCGAGCGGACCAGAAGGGCCTATTGTACCCTGTATTTAGGGGGCTTCAAATTGAACCGGAAAATTGTATCAAACCATGAGTAAAAATCCCGAATAAGTTTGGTTTGATTTAGTTTGGTATTAAGTAAAAAATCTGAACCAAATCAACATATAAATATATAATTTTTATACATACTTTTAAGATTTTATATTGAATTTTCTTTAAACAATATGTAGAAATATTTTATCTATAAATTTAACAAAGTAAGTATCACGACCCAATTTCCCTATAGGCCGTAATGGTGCCCAACGTCGCCGCTAGGCAAGCCAACGGTGAATTAGCCATGTATCTAATTCTTTTGACATTTTAGAAATAGCTGATTTTTAATTGTTAAATAAGAGGTGAGAAATTTAATAAAATAAAGTGTAAATAATTATAAGAACAAGCGTGGTGAAATAATTACTCAAAAATCATCAAGTGTCTACTAACAAAATTTTCAAGACCTCGTGTCACAATTGTATGAGCTACTAGTAGAATATACAAAACACTAAACTACTGTCCGAATGGAATAGACAAAAAATAAAATCAAAAGAGAAACTCCAAGTGCTCCAGGATGGACTCGGAAAGCAGCTCACCTCGAAGTCTCGAAGTATCAGGGGTGTACGCCGGGATAACCACCAGATGCACCTGCCTCATAACCTGCACGATTAGTGCAGAAGTGTAGCGTGAGTACATAAACAACATGTACCGAGTAAGTATCCAGTCTAACCTCGAAGAAATAGTGACGAGGGATGGACATCGACATTTACTATGGCCCAATGATAAAATACCGAAGTTCTAAATAAGCATGAATTATATAAATAATAAATACAACTCAGTAACAAACAATGAATAATAATTCTTCCACTAATAATAAATTCCAAGTCAATTTCTATCATTAAGTAATTATAACCGCTCAAGCCATAAAATAATATCAGATATAGTTGGGCTCTGAGTATTATCACGCACAATTTATGTCGAGGTCGTACATCCTGATCCAGAAAATATACCATGTGAACTGCCGATGATCAAACGGTACGAACCATAGATGTATCTATTAACCTACCGAGGTGAACGATCCGCTCCCATGAGAGTAGAGAAAATTTACCTTGCTTGCGGAAATACTTGCGACGCGAGTGAACATGAATTTCTCAGAGTTATTATAAAATTCTTCCATTCTTCCCAAACATGAGAAGTCTACATTTTTAGACTTTAAATCTAAAAATCCTTAATCTCAACTCTATTTAAGATAATTAATATGCATAATCAATATAACAATGCAAACAAAGCATGATGTAAATCTAAGACTACCCAGACATCACATGAAATTTAGCTACTCACAGACTCTCGTCACCTAGTGAGTACGTAGCTCCCCACACAAGTAATTCACAACAAATATACCTAAGGGAATGAGTTCCCTCTTATAAGGTTAGGCAAGAGACTTAACGCATTCTCAAGCTCACTTTCGATCCACAAATATGCTTTAAATTCTCAACTCGGTGCCAAACGACCCAAAACTAGTCAAATGTTATATTAGTTAATCAATATACGCTCAAAAGTTAATGATTTAGCTATTAGAGTAATTACCCAACCCATATTAGAAGATTCGTAAAATTCACCCCGGGATCACGTGCCCAGATTTCGGAAATTTTCGAAGAAAGATATTACCCATAACCTCACGAACTCAAATATATAATTTTTACCCAATTCCATAACCATTTGTGTGGTTAAATCCCATTTTTATCAAAACCTAGGTTTTTCATCTAAACCTATAATTTTCATAATTTTACATGTTAAAATCTACCTATAATTTATGTATTTAACTTATATTGGATAGAAATTACTTACCTCCAATAGCTACGTGAAAACTTCTCTCTAAGAAGCTCCAAAATCGCCCAAGAAGTGAGAAACATGGGTTAGAAATGGCTTAAGTCCCGTAATAAATGAACCTTTCTGCCTCTAGGACTTCCGCTTCTGCAGCTCTATGGCCGCATCTGTGGCTCCTCATCTACGAAAAAAGCCTCGCAGATGCGACTCCCCCTCTGATGGCCTCTTCCGCATCTGCGGATCTCAGGATCGCTTCTACGGGAGCGCTCCTGCGATGCGTGTGCTGCACCTGCGGCTTTGGCCGCTTCTACGGTAGCTTCCTTTGCACCTGCGCGTTCGCAGGTGCGCACCCTCACCCTCACCCACAACTGCGGTTTCTGGGCTGCCTTTGCTGGGCTGCTTCTATGGTTGCTGGCTCACTTCTACGAGCTCACATCTGCGGCTGGCCCTCCGCATGTGCGATTGCACCAGAAGCTGTTCATCCAAGGCCAAACAACTTCCGCGCATCATACGAATGGCATCCAGGCCCTCCTAGGCCCCGTCCAAACATACCAACAGGTTTGTAAGCATAAAACGTACTCGCTCAGACCCTCGGAACGCAAAAAAAATATTAAAACTAAGAATCGCAACCCAAAACCAATAGGATCAACTTATGAACTTCAAATTCTTCCAACTTACTCCGAACGCACCGATTCATACTTAAACTACTCAGAATGACACCAAATTTTGGATGCAGGTCTTAAATCACTACACGGAACTATTCCCAGGCTCAGAATCACAAACGGACTTCGATAACACCAAAACCTACTCCAAAGCAAATTTAAAGAATCTTTAAACTTTCAACGCACCAACTTTCAACTTTATGTGCCGAAACGCTCTCGGGTCTTCCAAAACCCGATCTAAACATACGCCCAAGTTCTAAATCATCATATTAGAACCGTCAAATCCCGGTTTCGAGATCGTTTACTAAAAATATTGACCAAAGTCAAACTTAGCTCTTTAAAGACAAATTAAGAAACCAAGTGTTCCGATTTCAACCCAAACCCTTCCAAAATCCAAACTAACCATCCCCGCGAGTCATAAAATAGTAAAGACACATACGGGGGAGTCTTATCTAGGGGAATGGGGATCTAGAAAGCAAAACGACTGGTTGGTTCGTTACAATCTCTACCTCTTAAACAAACGTTCGTCCTCGAACGGGTCTAGAATCATACCTGGAGTGCTGAATAGGTGTGGATATCTGCTCCGCATGTCCTCCTCCGCCTCCCAAGTTATCTCCTCGACTGGTTGGCCCATCCACTGAATGTTTACCGCAGAAATCTTCTTGGACCTCAATTGGTGAACCTACATGTCCATAATTGGCAACTGGATCCTCCTCGTAACCCAGGCTCTCATCTAGCTGAATCGTTCTAAAGTCTAACACATGTGACTTGTCGGCATAATACCTCCGGAGAATAGACACAAACAATCGGATGAACTCCTGATAGACTAGGAGGCAAAGCAAGCTCATAAGCAACCTCTCCAACTTGTCTCAACACCTCAAATGGACCTATAAAACTTGGGCTCAACTTGCCCTTCTTTCCGAACCTCATGATTCCCTTCATCGGTGAGGCTTTAAGGAGAAACTTTTCGCCCACCATAAATGATAAATCACGCGCCTTCTGATCCGCGTAACTCTTCTATTTGGACTGTGCTGTGCGAAGTCGCTCCTGAATCAGCTTTACCTTTTCCAAGCCATCCTTCACTTAATCAGTACCATATAACTTAGCCTCGCTGGGCTCAAACCATCCGATGGGCGAACGACATCGCTGACCATATAATGCTTCAAATGGAGCCATCTCGATATTGGACTGATAACTGTTGTTGTAAGCAAACTCGGCCAAAGGCAAGAATCGATCCCACTGCCATCTGAAGTCAATCACACATGCTCTGAGCATATCCTCCAAGATCTAAATTGTCCGCTCCGATTGCCCATCGGTCTGCGGATGAAAGGCTGTGCTGAGCTCTACCCAGGTCTCCAACTCACTCTGTACTGCCCTTCAGAAATGCGAAGCAAACTGAGGGCCTCTATCTAATATGATGGAAACAGGCACACCATGTAACCGAACAATCTCTTGAATGTAAATCCGGTCCAACCTCTCTGAAGAATACGTGGTCACAACCGGAATGAAGTGTGCCGACTTGGTCAACCTGTCGACAATGACCCAAAATGCATCAAACTTCCGCAAGGTCCGCGATAACACAACTACGAAGTCCATAGTAATGCGCTCCCATTTCCAGTCAGGTACAGTTATCTGTTGAAGTAGGCCACCTGGCCTCTGATGCTCATACATAACCTATTGGCAATTAAGGCAACTCGCTACATACTCAAGTATCTTCATCCGCCACCACCAATAATGTTGCCTCAGGTCACGATACATCTTCGTAGCACCTGGATGAATAGAATACCGAGAACTGTGTGCCTCCTCTAGGATGTTCTCCCTCAATCCATCAACATTAGGAATGCATATGCGACCCTAGAGTCGCATAACACCATCCTTACCGTAGTAATCTCCTTGGCACCACCTTGCAGTACCTTCTCTCTGAGGACTAACAAGTGCGGATCATCAAACTAGCGAGCCTTGATCTGCTTGAATAGTAGCGAGCCTTGTTCTACCTGACTGGAATGAAGTGTGCCGACTTGGTCAACCTGTCGACAATGACCCAAAATGCATCAAACTTCTTCAAGGTCCACGATAACACAACTACGAAGTCCATAGTAATGCACTCCCATTTCCAGTCAGGTACAGTTATCTACTGAAGTAGGCCACCTGGCATCTGATGCTCATACATAACCTATTGGCAATTTAGGCAACTCACTACATACTCAACTATCTTCATCCGCCACCACCAATAATGTTGCCTCAGGTCGCGATACATCTTCGTAGCACCTGGATGAATAGAATACCGAGAACTGTGTGCCTCCTCTAGGATGTTCTCCCTCAATCCATCAACATTAGGAATGCATATGCGACCCTAGAGTCGCATAACACCATCCTTACCGTAGTAATCTCCTTGGCACCACCTTGCAGTACCTTCTCTCTGAGGACTAACAAGTGCGGATCATCAAACTAGCGAGCCTTGATCTGCTTGAATAGTAGCGAGCCTTGTTCTACCTGACTGGAATGAAGTGTGCCGACTTGGTCAACCTGTCGACAATGACCCAAAATGCATCAAACTTCTTCAAGGTCCACGATAACACAACTACGAAGTCCATAGTAATGCACTCCCATTTCCAGTCAGGTACAGTTATCTACTGAAGTAGGCCACCTGGCATCTGATGCTCATACATAACCTATTGGCAATTTAGGCAACTCACTACATACTCAACTATCTTCATCCGCCACCACCAATAATGTTGCCTCAGGTCGCGATACATCTTCGTAGCACCTGGATGAATAGAATACCGAGAACTGTGTGCCTCCTCTAGGATGTTCTCCCTCAATCCATCAACATTAGGAATGCATATGCGACCCTAGAGTCGCATAACACCATCCTTACCGTAGTAATCTCCTTGGCACCACCTTGCAGTACCTTCTCTCTGAGGACTAACAAGTGCGGATCATCAAACTAGCGAGCCTTGATCTGCTTGAATAGTAGCGAGCCTTGTTCTACCTGACTGGAATGAAGTGTGCCGACTTGGTCAACCTGTCGACAATGACCCAAAATGCATCAAACTTCTTCAAGGTCCACGATAACACAACTACGAAGTCCATAGTAATGCACTCCCATTTCCAGTCAGGTACAGTTATCTACTGAAGTAGGCCACCTGGCATCTGATGCTCATACATAACCTATTGGCAATTTAGGCAACTCACTACATACTCAACTATCTTCATCCGCCACCACCAATAATGTTGCCTCAGGTCGCGATACATCTTCGTAGCACCTGGATGAATAGAATACCGAGAACTGTGTGCCTCCTCTAGGATGTTCTCCCTCAATCCATCAACATTAGGAATGCATATGCGACCCTAGAGTCGCATAACACCATCCTTACCGTAGTAATCTCCTTGGCACCACCTTGCAGTACCTTCTCTCTGAGGACTAACAAGTGCGGATCATCAAACTAGCGAGCCTTGATCTGCTTGAATAGTAGCGAGCCTTGTTCTACCTGACTGGAATGAAGTGTGCCGACTTGGTCAACCTGTCGACAATGACCCAAAATGCATCAAACTTCTTCAAGGTCCACGATAACACAACTACGAAGTCCATAGTAATGCACTCCCATTTCCAGTCAGGTACAGTTATCTACTGAAGTAGGCCACCTGGCATCTGATGCTCATACATAACCTATTGGCAATTTAGGCAACTCACTACATACTCAACTATCTTCATCCGCCACCACCAATAATGTTGCCTCAGGTCGCGATACATCTTCGTAGCACCTGGATGAATAGAATACCGAGAACTGTGTGCCTCCTCTAGGATGTTCTCCCTCAATCCATCAACATTAGGAATGCATATGCGACCCTAGAGTCGCATAACACCATCCTTACCGTAGTAACCTCCTTGGCACCACCTTGCAGTACCGTCTCTCTGAGGACCAACAAGTGCGGATCATCAAACTAGCGAGCCTTGATATGCTTGAATAGTAAATACTGAGTGACAACACATGCAAGAACTCAGTTGGGTTCGAAAATATCCAACCTCATAAGTTTGTTAGCTAAGGACTGAATGTCAAAAGCTAGTGGCCTCTCATTTGCTGAAATGAATGCCAAACTACCCATATTCCCCACCTTTCTGCTTAAGGCATCCGCAACTACATTAGCCTTGCCCGGATGATAAAGGATGGTAATATCGTAATCCTTTAGTAGCTCAAGCCACATGCACTACCTCAAATTGAGATCCCTGTGCTTGAACAAATGTTGCAAGCTGCGATGATCAGTGTAAACATCACAGGACACCCCATAAAGATAATGCCTCCAGATCTTGAGAGCATGAACAATCGCGGCCAACTCCAAATCGTGTACATAGTAATTCTTTTCGTGGGCTTCAGTTGACGCAGAGCATATGCAATAACTCGCCCCTCCTGCATCAATACACAACCCATGCTAATACATAAAGCATTGCAATACACAATATATACCCCTGAATCGTAAGGCAACACTAACACTGGTGCTGAAGTCAATGCAGTCTTGAGCTTCTGAAAGCTCGCCTCACAATCACCGGACCATCGAAACGGAGCACTCTTCTGGGACAATATAGTCAGAGGTGCCATAATATATGAAAAGCCCTCCACAAATCGACGATAATAACATGCTAACCCCAAGAATCTCCTGATCTCGATCGCTGTGGTAGGACGAGGCTAGCTCTAAACTTCCTCGATCTTCTTAGGATCTATCTTAATGCAATGGAATGCAGCTATTTCTGACGGATAGCTATGTTAGCTAGGCCACCTGCCTGATCAGGGTTTCCATCCGAACTAGTGCCTTAAGCAGGAAGGCAAATGAGATTATGTGGTATGGTATCGTATATAAGAGAAAGCTTGCTTTTAGGAGTGATCTTTCGCCTTTATTGAGGAGATATAAAACAAGCTTACTTACTAATAAAGCGGCAAGAAGCACCTTCTTTCTCAAAGTCAACTTTCTCCCTTTTTACTAGTAGTTGAGTGCTCATTGTTGTTCGGATCTTGACCGGATCCGAGCTTCCCANGAACCCAATCCGGAATATGAACCATAAAAGAAAATACTGACCCTCGCGTGATATAACATGTCCCAAGAATGCTACATAATCTAACCAGAACTCACACTTGGAGAACTTAGCATATAATTTCTGTTCCCGCAAGGTCTGAAGCACCACTCTCAGATGTTGCTCATGCTCCTCCAAGCTACGCGAGTAGATAAAAATGTCATCATTGAAGACAATGATAAACAGATCAATATATGGCCTGAACACCTAGTTTATCAAATCCATAAATGTTACCGGGGTGTTAGTCAACCCGAAGGACATCACTAGGAACTCATAATGGCCATATCTAGTCCGGAAGACCGTCTTCGGAATATCCGAATCCCGAATCCTCAACTGATGGTACCCCGATCTGAAGTCGATCTTAGAGAACACCCTATCACCCTGCAACTGGTCAAACAAATCATCAATACGTGATAACGGGTACTTGTTCAACTGGCGGTAATCAATGCACATCCGCATAGTCCCATATGTCTTCTTCACAAATAACACCGGTGCACCCCAATGAGACACACTCGGTCTGACAAACCCCTTTACTAGCAACTCCTCGAGTTGTTCCTTTAATTCTTTCAACTCTTTCGGGTCCATGCGATACAGTGGAATAGAGATAGGCTGGGTGCCTGGAGCCAAATCAATACAGAAATCAATATCACGATCTGGTGGCATGCCTGGAAGATCAGAAGAAAACATATCAGAGAACTCCCGGACCAAGAGCACTAAATCAATCATCAGAATCTCGACAGTAGTATCCCAAACATAAGCTAGATAAGCCAAACAACCCTTCTCGACCATGTGTCAAGCCTTCAAAAAAGAGATAACCCGGCTAGATGCACTGATAGACGAACCTTTCCACTCTAATCTAGGAAGCTTTGGCATTGCCAAGGTAACAATATTGGCACGACAATCAAGGATGGCATGATATGGGGACAACTAATCCATGCGTAAGATGACCTCAAAGTCAGTCATATCAAGAAACAGAAGATTCGCTCAGGTCTCATAACCACAAAAAATAATAATGTAGGACCGGTAGATCCGATCCACAACAACAGAATTGTCAACTAGAGTGGACACATAAACATGAGTACCCAAGGACTCACGAGTAACACCTAGGAAATGATCAAATAGAGATGAAACATACGAGTATGTAGACCTTGGATCAAATAGTACCGAAGCATCCCTACCACAGACATAAATAATACATGTGATCACAACATCTAAGGCCACTGCATCTGGTTTGGGCGGAAAAGCATAGAATCTAGCTGGAGCGCCACCTGACTGGCCTCCACCTGTCTGACCTCCACCTCTAGGACGACCCCTACCCACCCGCTGGGTGGACGGACGATTGGTGCGGCAGCTGGTACTGTAATCATAGGTTGATGACCCTGCTGTACTGCCTTGCCTCGAAGTCTGGGACAAAACCTTTTTATGTGGCCAGGATCCCCGCACTCGTAACAACCCCTTGGAACAGAAAACTGCTGACCTGAAGTCTGACCCTGATGGCCTGAATACCCACTGGAGGAACCTTGAATAACTGGTGGCTGGTAGGAACTCTTTGGCATAATGCTGAAGTAGGGCCGCACTGGATCACCCCAAGGAGGCGGCAGTGCTGGATAAGTGGGCCTACTAGACTGACCTCTCACGAACTGACCCCTGCCCCCAGCCGGGGCACCACTAAACTCTCCAAAATATCTAAACCTCTTATCCATCATCACCTGCTCTCGTCTCCACTGACGGACACCCTCGATCCTCCGAGCTATCTCCATAACTAGCTCGTAATAAGTCCCTACCTCAACCTCTCAGGCTATAGTGGCCTGCCTGGCTACCAGAGTGAAAACCTGCAACAAACCTCTGCACTCTCTCTGTATCGGTCAAAAGTATCATAAGTGAATGGCGAGAAAACTCAGAGAATCTCGCCTCATAGTCGGTTACCGATATCTGGCCATGCTGGAGCTGCTTGAACTGAAATTGCAACTCTTCCCTATAAGACGGTGGAATATATATGTCCAAGAAGAGGCGTGTGAACTGGTCCCAAGTCATGGGAGGAGAACCTGTTGGTCTGCCAAGAAGATAAGACTGCCACCATTTACGGGCCCGACCCTCAAGCTAAAAGGTGGTAAAGTCCTCATCCTCATGTTGTGTAGCTTGTCCCTGCACCGATCAATAAAGTACCGGGGGTCCTCATGTCACTCACCCCCAAAGACATGAGGATGTAGCCTGGTCCATCTGTCCAATAGCCTCTGCGGATCACCGGCCGCAACAGGTATGGGCTCAGGTATAGCCACTGCAACTGGCTGAGCTCCGTCCACAGGTGGTGCGCCTGAGGTCTGATACATTGCGGCTGAATTCCCTAGAGCTTGAGCGGTAGGGTTCTGTGCTCCCCCTCTAGCCTGAGATGTAGCCGAGTCTGCTGGAAATAAACTAGCCTGAGTCATAGAATCCATGAACCGCAACATACGACCCATGACCTCCTGGAATCCCGGTGCAGACATGAAGTCCACCGGGGTTGGCTCTGTTGCAGGTACCTCACCCTGCTCCTCTATAATAGGATCCTCTGTTGGATCCACTGATGGCATGACTGGAACAACTCTAGGATGCCCTCGTCTTCTACCACGAGCTGGAGCCCTCTCTCGGCCTCTACCTTAACCTCTTGCAACCGGGGGAGCATCTCATCCATGATCGGGTACATCTACCGCTTGTGTTCTCACCATCTGTCAGAGAATAAGAGAATGATACTTAGCACAACATCAACTGCACGATAGGAGATGAAGAAAATAGTAGTTTCCTAACACCACATAGCCCCTCGAAGTTAAGTACGGATGTCTCCCTATCGATCCGCAAGACTCTACTAGTCCTGCTCATAACTTGTGAGACCTCTATGAACCTAGTGCTCTGATACCATGTTCTCACGACCTAATTTCCCTATAGGCCGTGATGGTGCCCAGCGTCGCCGCTAGGCAAGCCAACAACGAACTAGCCATGTATCTAATTCCTTTGACATTTTAGAAATAGTTGATTCTTAATTATTAAATAAGTAAGATGTGAGAAATTTAATAAAATAAAGTGTAAACAACTATAAGAACAAGTGTGGTGAAATAATTACTCAAAAATCATCAAGTATCTTCTAGCAAAATTTTCAAGACTTGGTGTTACAAGTGTATGAGCTACTAGTAGAATATACAAAACATTAAACTAATGTCCGAATGGAATAGACAAAAAATAAAAGCAAAAGAGAAACTCCGGGTGCTGCAGGATGGACTCGGAAAACAGCTCACCATGAAGTCTCGAAGTATCTGGGGTGTGCACTGGGATAACCACCAGATGCAACTGCCTCAAAACTTGCACGATTAGTGTAGAAGTGTAGCGTGATTACATAAACAACATGTAACCAGTAAGTATCCAGTCTAATCTCGAAAAAGTAGTGACAAGGGGTGGACATCGACACCTACTATGGGCCAACGATAAAATACCGAAGTTCTAAATAAGCATGGATCATATAAATAATAAATACAACTTAGTAACAAATAATGAATAATAATTCTTCCACTAATAATAAATTCTAAATCAATTTCTATCATTAAGTAATTATAACCGCTCAAGCCATAAAATAATATTAAATATAATTGGGCTCCGAGTATTATCACACACGATTTATGTCGAGGTCATACGTCTCGATCCATAAAATATACCATGTGCACTGCCGAGGGTCGAACGACACGAACCATAGATGCATTTATTAACCTCCAGAGGTGAACAACCCGCTCCCATGAGAGTAGAGGAAATTTACCCCGCTCGCGAAAATACTTGCGACGCGAGTGAACATGAACTTCTTAGAGTTATTATAAAATTCTTCTATTCTTCCCAAACATAAGAAGTCTAGAGACTTTAAATCCACAATTCCTTAATCTCAACTCTATTTAAGACAATTAATATGCATAATCAACATAACAGTACAAACAAAGCATGATGTAAATCTAAGACTACCCGAACATCACATGAAATTTAGCTACCCACGGACTCTCGTCAACTAGTGCGTACATAGCTCCCCACACAAGTAATTCACAAAAAATACATCTAAGGGGATGAGTTCCCTCTTAGAAGGTTAGGCAAGAGACTTACCTCGTTCTCAAGCTCACTTCCGATCTACAAATATGCTTTAAATCCTCAATTCGGTGATAAACGACCCACAACTAGTCAAATATTATAATAATTAATCAATATACGCTCAAAAGTTAATAATTTAGCTATTAGAGTAATTATCCAACCCACATTGAAAGATTCTTAAAATTCACCCCGGGCCCACGTACTTGGATTCCAGAAATATTCGAAGAAAGTTGTTACCCATAACCTCAAGAACTCAAATATATAATTTTTACCCAATTCCATAACCATTTTCGTGGTTAAATCCCATTTTTATCAAAACCTAGGTTTTTCATCTAAACCCATAATTTTCACAATTTTATATGTTATAATCTACCCATAATCTATGTATTTAACTTACATTGGATAGAAATTACTTACCTCAAATAGCTAGGTGAAAACCCCTCTCTAAGAAGCTCTAAAATAGCCCAAAAAGTGAGAAAAATGGGTTAGAAATGGCTTAAGTCCCGTAATAAATGAGCCTTTCTGCCTCCAGGACTTCCGCTTTTGCGGATCTATGGTCACATCTGCAGCTCCGCATCTATGGAAAAAGCCTCGCAAATGCGTCTCCCCCTCTGATGAAGTAAATTTGACAAACGGTAAAGATTATACTTACCTTGTGTTCATATACTGTATCTTAAGCTCATGTCACGTAATTCGATAATTCATTTCCTTTCTTGTGGAGCGGGCCGAATGCCTCGACAGGATTATGTACCACACTCTCATGAGAGCGATCTGTTTACATCGGCAGTATAATAGATACATCTATGGTTCGTGCCGCTCTACTCTCGGCAACGTACACGTTATGATGGTATCGGGCCGATCGTCTCGGCAGTATCACATTCTTTCTTAATCTGGTCGTACGACCTCGGCATAATCGTGCGTTATATCGCTAACAATCTGAATATTCATGAGGTTTATCCTTCCACTGATGCCTTGCGTATTATATGGTGCTTCCTTGTCCATTTGATATTGGTAATTGATATTTACGAGTTGTTGAGATAGAATACGAGATTGAGAAATTGATATCGTTAGAAAGAAATTTTGGAAGATTGTGTTAGTTACAGTTTTACCTCACTACTACTGTTGTGCTTCTTATCTGTTAATGATTTACTATGTTGATTTAGTAGACCACTAGTAAGTGTCAATGTCGACCCCTCGTCACTACTTTTTCGGGGTTAGGCTAGATACTTACTGGGTACGCGTTGATTTACGTACTCATGCTGCACTTCTGCACTAAATGTGCAGGATATGACACGTTCATTTGGTGATCATCTTGGCGCATAGGCGCAACTGTTGAGGAGATTTTATGTGAGCTGCATTCCAGGCCATACATCGAGTCCACAGAGTCTTCATTGTATTACTTATTTTATTCTGTCTTATTTATATTCTGGACAAATATATTATTATTATTGTACTCCTTAGTAAATGCCCATGCACTTGTAACACCGGATTTTAAGGGTGTTCTAGAGCTTGTTATGGATTATTTTACACTGATTCACTTTCACTTATTATTTTAACAAAAATGCACGTAACTACGATTTATTTTAATGCACTAACCTAGTTATCCAAGAGAGACTTATGGTTTTAAAAATAGTAAAGGACCTTAGGACCGCTTTTGCGGGACCACTGCTACGACGCGTGTGCCGCACCTGCGGCTTTGGCAACTTCTGCGGTAGCTTCCTTCGCACCAACGCGTTCGCAGGTGCGCACCCTCACCCGCATCTGTGGTTTCTAGACTGCCTACGCTGGGCCACTTCTGCGGCTGCTGGCTCATTTCTGCGAGCTCGCACCTGCAGCTGGCCCTCCGCAGGAGCGATTGCACCATAAATTGGATGCTTCAGCTGTTCATCCAAGGCGAAACGACTTCCGCGCATCGTCAGAATGGCATCCGGGGCCCTCGAGGCCCCGCCCAAATATACCAACAAGTTTGTAAACATAAAACGGAATTGCTCGCACCCTCAGAATGCGAAAAACAACATTAAAACTAAGAATCACAACCCAAAACCAATGGGATCAACTTATGAACTTCAAATTCTTCCAACTTACTCTAAACGCGCCGATTCATACTTAAACTACTCGGAATGACACCAAACTTTGCGCACAGGTCTTAAATCACCATACAGAACTATTCCCATGCTCGGAATCACAAACAGACCTCGATAACACCAAAACCTACTCCAAACCAAATTTAAAGAACCTTTAAACTTTCAATTTTATGTGCCGAAATGATCCCGGGTCATTCAAAACCCGATCCAAATATATGTCCAAGTCCAAAATGATCATACGAACCTATTGGAGCCGTCAAATCCCGATTCCGAGGTCGTTTACTCAAAATATTGATCAAAGTCAAAATTAGGCATTTAAAGCCAAACTAAGGAACCAAGTATTCCGATTTCAACCCGAACCCCTTTCAAAACCCGAACTAAGCATCCCCGCGAGTCATAAAATAGTAAAGGCACATACGGGGAGTCTTATCTATGGGAATATGGATCTAGAAAGTAAAACGACCGGTTGGGTCGTTACAGTAAGATTAAAGAATATTTATGTAACAAAAAAATTCGAAAAGCCCGAAAACCCGACAAAATCGAACAAATCCAAACCGATATAATTGGTTAGTTTGGTTTTGATAAAAAATGAACCAACCCGGTCCATGTATACCCCTACTTGCATTTTTTCTCAATTGAAGTAATGTTTGAAGGGGAGTCTTGGTCTAATTGGTAAAGTTGTAGTCATATGATCAGGAAGTCACAACCTCACAGGTTCAAGCTGTAGAATCTCTTGCAGAAATGCAGGGTAAGACTGCGTACAGTAGACCCTTGTGATCTGGCCTCTTCTCGAATTCAGCGCATAGCGGGAGCTTAGTGCACTAGTTCGCCTTATGTCTTGGTAGGAAACTTTTGATTAGTCAAAAATGTGGAAAAAGAAGAAATATACTCCTCCCGTTCCCATTTAGTATAGGATAAGGTTCAACGTGTTCATACAAAAACAATATACAGTATTAAAGAGTAATTTGACTAATCTATCCTTTATTAATTTTATAACAAAAGATATAAATTTTCATCACTGTAGTATTGTGCAACATATAAAAACCATCCTCTTATGGCCTTTCATCTGACATAATTTGATATGAATTATGCAATTTCGATAAATAAGAAGTTTTTTTATGTTCTTCTAAGTCAAAGTAGTCGTCGAATTATTTGAAAACGAGACATTATCTTAAATTGTATATTCAACGTTCGAGTCCATTTTTGCCCCAGAAATGTTTTCAATTAAAAATTTATTTACTTTACTCTTGAAAAATACTGTACTCCCAGCTTTATAGAAAAAGTTGACTTTATCTCCACTGTTAGGTCAATTCATTTCAAGTTATGACGTTTAATAATTTAATTCTTAGAGTGGTATATATGATCATTTTAAAAAAAATGGTATACACGATCATCTCATCTAAAAATTTAAGCTTTTAAAAATTAAAGAATACACTTTTATTACTAGTTAATTATATTTTCACATGCTCCCTCAGTCATGATTCTTTTTTATGGGTCAATCACGTGAAAACTCATTCTTATAATGTGTTACAATGAGACTCTAAAGTTGAATCTATGAACTTTCCCTTTTCTGATAAGTTTTTAAATAAAATGGTCACACGCTTCAACAATAACGTCTCTAAATTAATATAAAACCTAAACTAGCTTGAACACGAAAAAAGAAAAAAAATCTTAAAATAGGTGCCAATCTATCGAAAATGGAGTGACTATGTAAATCATGAGAAGTCAATGCAAATAAATTTGTAGGACTAATTCCTTTGAACAAGAAAGAATAACGCGTTACTATATATTTTGACTATGTCGTCAAGAAAACAAACTAAAATATTCACAAGTTGTACCTAATACCTAAAATTGCTAAAAGTGAAAAAGAAAATTCTATAAGTGAGCTAAGAAGTCAAATTATGAATACTATAGAAACTTGTACAACGTAACGACTATCGAGGGTTTCATTATCCAAGCTCAAGAATCTTATGAAATTATGAATCTTATGAAATTATGACTAACGTAACGACTAACGACTAAAGAATCTTATGAAATTATGATATGATATATCATATTATTTTAATAAATTTTAGTTGTTATTTTATTTTTTAATACAATGTGCAAAAATATAACAAAATTTATATAATTAAAGGATCCACATCATATGGTAATTAAATAAATTTATTATTTCTTATTTTATTTTTTATTAAATTAGCAAGTGCTTAGTACTAAGTATTTATTAATGTGACTTTTTATTAACTTGTCAATTGGCTTAATATTTGTCATTATTTTTCTATAATATAACATAGATATATATTTTCTTACTCTGAAATTATTTTTATTATTATTTTTGTTTTAAATTCTTTAATTGTCTAAATTTATCAATGTATTTTTTGAGTGTTATTTACTTACCTCTTATTTTTATTAATTAATATAAATTATAAATATGCTAATGTTATCTTTATTCCTCTCTTTTTATACATTATTTTCTATTGTAATATTTGATTATTTTTCTCATTTTGCATTCTACCTGTAATTAAAATTATGTTATATCTTTTTTTTGGTTAAATTATAATTTTTAGTTCATCAAAAATATAAAAAGATAAGTATTTTAATTCTTTTTTAAAAATATACTAATATTTTGATAATTGTTATTTTGTGTTATATATATATATATATATATATATATATATATATATATAATATTCTTATCTTATGTATAAATATCCTAATATTATTTCATTTTTTTATTGTTCAATATGGAATTATGAGTTATATTCTTCTATTTAATAACTAAAACTTCCTATATGAAAAAAATATTTAATATATACATTTTACGTTATCGCTTGGAATTTTTTCTTTCTTTAATATTCCTCCTTTATGAATCTTTGTTTATTATAATTTCAATACAAATTTTCTCATCATAATTCTACTTATAAGTCTTATATTTTTATTTTTTTCTAAAATTTATATATCTTTTTTTGTTTCTTACTTATTCTAATTGTATTATCCGTTACATAGTATTATCAAATTATGACATAAATATTGCTACCCTTTTAGGATATTTTTGGGACTAGCTAGTCCCATCACTTTCCTGAGTAATCAAATGCTTCTGGTCCCCTGATATTTATAGCAACACGGTTTTACTAAAATTATTCGCAACTAATAATGTGGATAGAAGAGTTTAAATTCACGGCATAACATTTTTGTCAATGTATTCATACTCTTTCGAAAAAAATGGAATATTTCAAAGTTATCTATAAGATCCTAAGGTGTAAAAACCAAAGGCGAAAACCATTTTTATTAGAACTTAGGGAATTGAAAATTAAATTACACAAAAATCCCATCACCAAAAAAAAAAATTAAGAAAAAGAAAAAAAATGAAAGAGAAAAAAATAAAATCTGAGGGCGATGAAAATTAAAAGGAAAATTACGCGACACGTCAAATATATATAATGTATTTATTATTTATAGCTATACTTTGAGCAAATTTGCCAATCATAGCTACATTTAAATTTTATAACAAATTTATGAAACAAGAGATTAATTATTTTGAACTGAACAAGTGGAACAAGGCTGCCATATGTAAGTTACTTTGGAATATAGCTCAGAAAAAGGATAAGCTATGGGTGCAGTGGATACACATATACTATGAAAGAGGTAGAGATATAAGGGAAATTGAACTTAAACAGGCTTCATGGATGGTGAAGCATAAATCTGACAGAGATTCTCGATATGGAGAACTTATCCATCAAAAACTTATACATGATGCTAAGAGGAGAACAACTGAAAATGCCATAGAGAAAACTTGTGTGCAACAATTGAGGAGTGCCCAAATTGATTTTTATCCTTTATCTGGCTATCATGGACAAGTTGAGCATTAGGGGCAGATTAGCAAGACGGGGGGGAGGGGGTAACAAATGACTTACAATGTTTTCTGTGGAACGTCGAAAAGGAGAGCATTGAACATCTATTTTTTAAGTGCACATATGCAGAGTCCTTCCGGAGAAAACTACTACAATGGATGGGTATTACAAGACAGGCCATGGAGTGAAAACACGAGATAGCTTGGGCATATTGCCATGCAAAGGGTAGATTAACCAGCGATGAGATATACAGAATGACTTTAGCTGGTTGTGTCTACTATGTGTGGCAGGAAAGAAATCAGAGGATCTTTAGGGCACAATAGAGGCAACAAGGAATGATAGTCAAGCTGATTATCCAAATGATATATGGAAGAGGCCATATACTGCACATACTCAGAAGAAGACTTGAAGAGTTAAAACTTTTATCCATGACCAGGAGCTGCTGAGGAGTACCACACTACACTTGATTAATTGATTGATAGTTAGCTATTAGTATAGGTAGTATAGGATGATACTAAGTACAGGAAAAATGTCCAGCCTTAGTGAAATTTTATTTTTTTGAGCTGTAAATTTTCGCTTTGGTAATAAAATTTGATAATTACCAATTTGTTTTCAAATTTTGAACTGAAACAAGAGAGCATCAAGCTCCGTACCTCAGTTGGTTAGAGCACCCACTTAGTAAAGAAAGTATTTTCATTATCTTTTTAAAAAGATCAATATTAAATGAGTGGCACAATTAGTTTTAAAGTTAATATCCTAAAACCTCGTTAAATTATTACATATTTATCAGTTTCCTACTTAAACTATTTATAGTCCCCAAAACCTCCCTGAACTATATTGCCGTTCATATTAATACTCCCTCGTTGTTGACCTGGCATAACGTGTATAAATACTGGCATGACAGCTGAAACAAGCTATCAAAATGGACCACCTTACGGAAAATAATGTCTAATTAGCCTAACCATCTTTTTAAAAAAAAATAAATATTCTCTTTATTACAGTTATATCCATATTTCTTCTTCATTTTTTCAACATTCTTCCTTATTTTTTCACCTTTCTTCTTTATTTTTCACCTTCTTCTTCCTTTTTAACCTTTTTTCTTTAGTTCTCCATTTGTGTTTTCTCTGAAACATTTCTCCCTGTCTTGTTTCCTCTGAAATGATTTATTAATTCTCTTTCTTATTTTAGTCTTCTTTCACGTCTTACACATATTGTTGAAAGGATACGAATTTAAATCTTCTTATTAAACTCAACACCTTGTAGAGAATAAAGTTGAATCTCTTGAACCTTGTTTATGTAATATGGATTTTGTAACGGCTCGACCGGTCATTTTTCTTTATCGATCCCCGTTTTCCTAAACTAAGACTCCTCGTATGTGCTTTTATTATTTTATGACATGCGGGGATGGTTAGTTCTAGTTTTGAAGGGTTCGGGTTGAAATCTTTATTTAATTCTCTTTCTTATTTTAGTATTCTTTCACGTCTTACACATATTGTTGAAAGGATACCAATTTAAATCTTCTTATTAAACTCAACACTTTGTAAAGAATAAAGTTGAATCTCTTGAACCTTCTTTATGTAATCTAGATTTTGTAACGATCCGACCGGTCATTTTACTTTCTCGATTCCCATTCCCCTAACTAAGACTCCTCGTATGTGCTTTTATTATTTTATGACCTGCGGGGATGGTCAGTTCAGGTTTGGAAGGGTTCGAATTGAAATCTTTATTTAATTCTCTTTTTTATTTTAGTATTCTTTCACATCTTACGCATACTGTTGAAAGGATACCAATTTAAATCTTGTTATTAAACTCAACACCTTGTAGAGAATAAAGCTGAATCTCTTGAACCTTCTTTATGTAATATGGATTTTGTAATGATCGGACCAGTCGTTTTGTTTTGTCGATTCCCGTTCCCCTAAATAAGACTCTCCGTATGTATTTTTACTATTTTATGACCGGCGGGGATGGTCAGTTAGGGTTTAGAAGGGTTCGGGTTTAGAAGCAGACCTAGTCCGCAGGAGCGAAGATGGGTAGCTTGGGCTAGGACCGCACCTGCAATGGATTTTTCGCAGGTACAGCCCAAGGTCCGCATAAGCGAAAATCGCTGGAGGCAGTGATATTCATTTAAGTCGAAGACTTAGGCTATTTTGGCTCATTTCGTTTATCTCTTGGGCGATTGTTGAGCTCTTTGAAGAGGGGTTTTCACCTAGCTATTTGAGGTAAGTAATTTCTATCAAATGTAAGTTAAATACATAGATTATGGGCAGATTTTAACAAGTAAAATTATGGAAATTAGGGGTTAAGTTGAAAAATCTAGGTTTTGATAAAAATGAGATTTAACCAAGAAAATAATTATGAAATTGGGTGAAAATTATATATTTGAGTTCCTGAGGTTATGAGTAACAATTATCTTCAAATATTTCTGGAATCCGGGCACGTGGACCTGGGGCGAATTTTAGGAATCTTCCAATTTGGGTTGGGCAGTTACCCCAATAGTTAAATTATGAATTTTTGAGTATATATTGATTTATTTATATAATATTTGACTAGTTTTGGGTTGTTTGGCCCCAAGTTGAGGATTTAGAGCGGAGTTGTGGACCGTAAGTGAGCTACGTGGTAAGTCTCTTACCTAACCTTATAAGAGGGAATTCATCCCCTTAGGTATAATTTTGTTGTGCATTACTTGTGTGGGGAGCTACGTACGCACTAGGTGACGAGAGTCCGTGCGTAGCTAAATTCCATCAGATGTCCGGGTAGTCTTAGATTTACATCATGCCTTAATTGTACTGTCATGTTTGTTATGCATATTAATTATCTTGAATAGAGATGTGACTAAAGATTTTAAAGTTGAAAACTTCCAAGATAGATTTCTTATTTTGGGGAAAGAATTGAAGAATACTTAATAACTCTAGGAAATACATATCCTCTCATGTAGCAAGTACTTCCGTGAGCGAGTTAAACTTCTCTATTCTCATGGGAGCGGGTCGTTAGCCTTAGCAGTATAACAGATGCATCTATGGTTCATGCCGTTTGACCCTCGACGGTATACATAGTATTTTGGATCAAGCCGTACGACCTCAGCATAAATCGTGCGTGATAATATCCGGAACCTAATTAAGCTTGATATTATGTTATGGCTTGAGAGGTATAATTCATTTAATGACCGAAAGTGATTTGGAACTAGTATTTGTTAGATGGAGATTTTGAAATTTATTATCAGTTAAGGAATCATTTATTCACTGCTTGTTATTGTGTTATTATTATTATTATTATTATTATTATTATTATTATTATTATTATTATTATTATTATTATTATTATTATT